>JAQGAU010002931.1:0-14272 GCA_034698045.1 Paramacrobiotus richtersi
TTTAGAATATTCGAACGTATTGTTTATTTCTTTTTTAATGTTATATTTTTATTTCTTCGTTATTATATTTCTTTAATGATATTTATTAAGTCACAGTCAAGCTTTAATACGCAAATATTTCTGTTTACGTCTCCGTACTGGGGAAATAATTTCAGTTTTCGAAAGTAAGCGAAAGTGCTTTTCACCAGACGCTAGCTGTTTTATAAATGTTGCAAAGGGAATTTTTTCGCATCTGGCCACTTACCAGTCGGATAACCCCCATCCCAGTGAGAAGCCGTAGAAGTAATATAGCTAAAAACATTTCGTGGTGAATTTGTAATCAAAACAGCCTTTTTGCTGTGTAGGGGGCATGATCGCTATGTTACAGAGACATCCTGCCCTCGTCGACTGAAATATCCTGCCCTCGTCGAAATTTATTGACAAAAATTAGCAAAACAAAACAGTTTCTTAGTCACATCGGTAAATGCCAGTTTATGGCTCAAAATTCGCATTTCTTCTGGCACCGGGCTGGTGGGTACGTAAGTCCATGATAATATTTTAAATTGCTTTAACATATGTTGCCCTGTGTACTGACTTCCTTCGCTTTGGTCATTCAGTGCCCGCAATCAGCGAGTGCACTTTCCTAGTAGCATATATTATAACAGCATGGTACAGCAATAAACGCATATATTCAGCAATTTGAATACAGCGTGTAAGATTGTCGATACGTAGTTAAGCCGTGAATTTTGTCGATAACCTGCGGCCGACCTGCGGTATATACAACTGGCTTTTTCATACAACTGTCGCGCGGTTTCGTGACAGCCGACCCGGTGTCGCGTGATCATCAAAATAGCGCAGCTCCTCCGGCCGTCTAACTAATAACAAGAATGTTGTATTCCTGCAATGTCCCTTAATTAACTAACTTAAGGCACTGTTAGCGCTGTTGTATAGAGATTGTTTCAAGGTTAGTGACGCATCCGGTTCGTTTCCTACGCGTGTCGCTTGTGAATCCGGCTGCCAAGCGCATAGACACCGGAACACGTCAGTTCGCTGTCATCTTGATCGCATATACTACCACATTTTAACACATTGAACAAAGCCATGTTGCCCGTGTTGCGACAATCTGCAGGAGCCCCGGGGCAGAAATGCCGTTACAATCGTTCGTACATTAAGCCGTTATTCAAGTGGAAAGTCTAACAGTCAAAAGAAGATTTCGTCTCGTCCGATCTCGAGCAGTTTTTCTTTTCAGGAAAAACATTCGGAATTAACAATCGGCTGCAAAACAATATTCGTTCTTCACTGTTATATCATCGGGGAATTATTAACTCTAAGCCAACACGATGTCGATGACAATGTTGTTCATGCCATTTTTGGATCTTCTAAAGAAGACCGTCGTCTCCCACGCGACAATCCAAGTCCTCCAGGAGCTAGGCAAAGCCATCGACCGCAAGCACCTTGTTTCCCATGAAGAGCGCAACGCTATGGTGGAATACTGGTTCCACTATGATTCGGAATATCAGCTGCTAAAAATCCACCTAGCTCTGGATAAAGCGGTCAAGCAGTTAGAATCCCACTTCAACACCGGCATCGCGCGACTGGAAGCCGCACTAACGTATCGTCAAATCGACAACGGACTGTACCTTGTCAGCCATGAGCTCCAAGCGTTATTGAAAGCCGACCCGGTGTCGCGTGATCATCACAAAGCCCAGTTCCTCCGGGCGTTTGAGAAGTACGACCCCAAGGGATTGTTGACATTACTGCATAAGGATGTGACGGTTAACGATGCAGCCGGGCAGTTTTTGCATACGGTGATGAAGAGCTGCGATTATGATTCGTATGAACACTGGTGTGATCATATTGCCATTAATGCGTTACGGGCTTATTTATGCTGTATGCACCAGTTGAACGAGGATTTCTTAACGGTAGTACTCCCGGAAAGGGTGCAGATGGAGGTTAATCTTCTCGTGGATAAAGTGGAAGGAATTTTGAAAGCATTGCAAGAATCGAAACATCATTCCCGTAAGCGAATTTTCCATGTCAACGAGGACAGCCAATCAGAGCTCATGAATATGGTGGACAAGTGTATGCAGCACTGTGATGAAGAGCCAATGAGCAACAATCAACACTGCGCGGAGCAACTGGGGAAAGAACTATCCCACATGTACCCTTGGTTTGCTTGGGCGGTTGTGATTGCCGAAGACAGCTCCAAGAAATCCAACTTTGTCATGTATTCGGATGACTTCCAGGACGACCTTTTCATCCAGCAATCGGTCCATTCGCAAATCCTCCCGTATATAACTTCCAGTAAAACTAACCAACCCGCTCATGAAGTTATCCTCCGTGGAGGGAAAGTCGGGATGATTATCTGTAAGAAACAAGTGCATGTCATCGGGAATATGGCGTCCCGGCGGAGATTGATCGTCATGTGGACCCAGCATGACGACATTGTTGCGTTAAGCCCGGAGGCGGAAGAACTGCTGGTGGATATCGATGTTAAAGATTTGGCGCCAGACGGCAAGCAGAACAGTATTCGGGAACAAAAGAAGGCGTGGGATGTCAAGCAGAGTATATTTGAGAATATCCTGTTTACGGATGGACTGCAGTATGTTGCGTGCGTCGGAGTGTGTGGTGAGAGGCAGAAGAATGAGGTTGGAACGTATGTGACAGAGAATCGGGATGGGACCTTCTGGCCGTACCGTGTGCAGAACAAGACTGGGCAGTTGTTCGTCTGGGCAACAAAAGGTGCGTTGCATACCTAACATTTGTATGGATAAACGTGTAAATGTCAACTTTCCTCAGTAGCCGATGAAGTCGCAGAAAGTACCAGCGTTATGAAAACTGACGTCTCAAACAGGCTTAGACATCTACTACATTATAATCTTCACTATAATGTACCCTTTAAAAGGCAGAAATAAGTGACAAATATCACTGAGCTGTACGTGTAAACTAATTAGCCTCGATGTTTTTAGTGACCCAAAGAGCACTGGAGTTCCGCTCCCGACGCTCTTACCTCTCCCTGTCCAGTCTTATGAACGCGCTCCTTCCCATGACTCAACCTCTGATGGCGGTACAAGAATCTGATCGGGCCCTGGAGAACCAAGTCCTACAGAGCACGGACACGGATAATGATAAGGCAACCAAAGAAACAAAAGCGCGTGAAGACATTTCAGTTCTTTCCAATGGCATTGAGACACTACGGAACTTGCCGGAAGAAAATATGACCTTTAAGGATACCGTAGCGTTCTTTGAAAGGAGACCGAATGTTGAGGGATATCAGTTTGCCAAAAGATAACATTCTATTAACTGACCTTTAGCAGCTTCGGAAAGCTTAGTTAAGCTTAGTTAAGAATTCAGTTAAGAATACATTTTATAAAGTCACAGTAGATTACAACTACCGTACGCACAACTTACAATTATCTGATATATTGCGAAACTAATCTGATAAATTGCTGATAGTAGCTAATGATCTCCATGGTGGAATCATACATAATCACAAAACTTGCAAACTAAACAAAAGCTTAATTTGTCTGCAGTTATAAATAACAACATTATATACTGTCATATTGGTTTCAACAGGACCAGTATTACCATACTTTTTCACCGCATGCGGCAGTATTAACAGTAAACCGCGCAAAACACTCAGATACATACGCTCGGTACGGTACTTTCGCCTCTGACGACAGTTTTTCTCGTCAGGCGAAACTGAAACTATTTCGCATATTGTGCGGTTTACTATCGCACAGTTGTTGCTGCAGCTTTCCGACAAGGCGCACTATGGCGAAAACGAATACGGAAAGTGAAACGCAATGTACTTCGTAAGATAGAAAGCTTACTGACGCTCTAAATTAACGAAGTACAATCCTAATGTGTAAATAGTTTCAAACAATACATGCTGATTTACACTAGCTGGTGTAATATAATGGTCAATGCCCGAACCCGGAAGGTCATTCGGCAGTGATACTCGCCAGAAGGGAATTGCCTATCCCTGCCGCTCTTACCTGCAGGCCCGGTTTTTATTGATAACATGAAGTATTTCTCACATTTCAGGGGTAGAAGCAGCGATTTAGCTTTGTACTAGACTACTAGTAATCGCTTACTGACCAGTTATTTTGTGGGTAATGGTACCCGGACATCGTCAAACGATTCACATCATCCTTTTGCTTTTTGTTTTTTACGCAACAGATCTCAAAAACATTTGAGGCCCAATAAGATCGTCGAATACGGTATAACTCTTGTAGAACACGAAACTCTTCATAACCGGTAACCAGTCACATCAATATAATCAAGCTTAAAGAAATACCAGGAAAAAAACAGACCCCATTTCCGACAAATCTACACTGACTCACACTGGCAAACAGAAACCAACAGGCAAAAAAATGTGTGCAGCGTAATTACGCGTGAGAAGAAGTGCAAAGCCATGTCGGCATTTCAGCGTGTCATTCACCAGGGTAAAAACGGAAAGAGCTCACAACAATTTCCACTTCTTGGCCATCATACACAGGCTTGTGTACACCGCTTGCTAGAAGGGATATGTACACTGGAAGCGCAGTTTCGGGGATATTTGCTCTGGGTTTATACGACCAGCTGCTCAGTTCCCCTTCAGTGTTACGGTGGTGATAGCGATGGGAACTGAGCGAAACGCCGTCCGGCCTCCAGTGGAAGGAGTGCGTTGAGAGATCGTACCCCTTCCTCTCAGCAACTTTAGCCGATCCGACCGAATGCGCTTTCAGCCAACCAACTGAGAAATGGACGGCACTGTATTCTTCCCCGTCAGGTACTCGCACTCTGCCGGATGTTATAGTAAAAGCCGGTCTATACGCAGCTTCCCTGCCCAGCGTTAACACAAAGCCAGCACCGTGTTCCAGCCGGTCCATCCCTTCGACGTGGAACTCGTAACGACCGACACCAAGAGCGTCACGCAACCGAACGGCAGCCCCTTGCCAAACGCCATTGTACTGGGAAATGCGAAGATGCAGATGTCCGTGCTCATCGAGGAAGACATTGCGTGTAGTCGTCATGTTTCTACTGGCATCAGGCTGGTCGAGAATAATCCACTGACAATTACAAAAGATCAGGTCCGATGAACGAGGAACATCCAAGAAGGGAATCTCAGGTATCATGGCGGAATATTTGATTTGGTACTAGTATATCTCGCGCAGCCGTTCATGCATGGACAATCCGGTCTAAATATCATTCGTGCTGCTCATTCAGTAGATCATTGTGTTTCAATCAAAGCGAAGCTAGTAAGCTACCGCCCTAATAACGAGCGCCAGCTAAATCCGCTGTTTGCGACTTACAAGCAGACGAAGGTTGGCCACATGTTCAGCAAACATCAGTGGGCACTGGGGTACAAAGGAATGTGTCTCTTCCGAGACGATGTGAGGACCAGCTGGATTACGCCCACCGGATAGGCGAGGATCTGTGGCCCAACTAAAATACGAAAATCGTTCAAGAACAAAAAGGAGAAGGTGAAAGAGTCAACCATGGCTGCTAAAGCGGACAGATGTCGCTCTCGCATCAGTCACCGTACACAGTCAAGAAAACAATGAAGACGACAGCAATCCAGTGGAGAACGATGAAGCAGAGAAATTCAGGGACAGTTGGGCTGCAGTAGATACGGAAATCCAGACGCCGTAGCGCGATCATATGACACCGATCCCAAATCTGCCAGCCACGATCACGAAAACCGATGTATGATGACCGAGGATTACCCAAGAATGGAATGAGCGGTTTTTTCGCGGCGTATTTAAACTGGTAAATCTTGAGCAGCTCTTCGTTCAGCAGCAATCCAGTCTAAAAAAAGGAATACCGTTCCTGTCTCAGCTCCTTCGGGCGGTATTAATTCTAAAAAAAGATTTACGCAGGCGACCACAGTCTGCTTGATACTTACAGCTAGAGGATCATTGACCAGCTGCTCATTATCCATCAGTGGAAACCGGACTAAACATAATATCTCACCGAGGACGAAGCGATAATTGGCACCAGTTGGCTCAAGTTGTTGGGATCGGCAAGCATTTCCGGCCCAGCTAAAACGCGAAAATCAGTCAGTAAAATAAAATGGCAGCGTAGAGAGACGACCATGAAAAATGCTCCACTCGGTAACTGTTCGCACTTACCGTTGTGCAGCTTTGTACACTTGCTCTTCTTCGACAATGAGAGTATCTCGGCTAAATACTTCCCGTAACGGCTCCTTCTTCAGTTGCACAAATCCTTCTACTGGCAGTGACTGCAACAGCGCAGGGCAGTGTATGTCCACGATCTCCAAGCATCTGGTTAGCAGCTTCTCCGCATCCAAAACCTTAGCTTGTGTCGAGGCATTTCGGCATTATTATTGCAGTTTTGCATAAGAAACTTCTGCTATCTGCAACCTACCGCTTCCAGCATCGTAAGGCACGTGCTGTTGCCGACATTCTTAGTGGCATATTCGACGCAGATGTCGAACAGCTTCGGAATGCCGTACGTTTCCGCAGAGTACATTGTTGACAGGACGTTCTCCACGCTGAGATCCCCGACGACGTCCGTATACAAATATCTATAATTACAAAACCTACAACCAACTGTGACCAGTGTACAAGAGTTGCCAACCAGCATACTTCAGCATGAGAGCAAAGGCCTGTGGTAGAATATCGGGAACCTGGATCGCCTTCTCTGTGGTTTCGGGAACCTCACCAGATAACATCCTGTCAAAGACATCGCTGCCGCTACCAAGTACAAGCCTGCGAAGAAACCCGTGCATTCAAGCGGACGCTGCAGAATAATGCTGGCAGGACGTACTTGTGTGCTCGAAATAGCTGCTCCAATCCGTGTTCGCGGCCCACTGCGAACTGAACATCACTCCGTTCTCCAGTGTCGAGAAGCTGCTTCAGGCGGTGGACGACTCCAGACGCTGCTCCACGCCATCCCCAGATCGACGCTGTCTGTGTCGATTCAGACATTCCTCTAACAGGCAGTTACACAACAGGCAACAAGTCAGAAGAACGGGACTGACAGCCGACAGGTGGTTCACTAATCACGCCCGTGCAGAATCGTCCTACGCTGATGTCCTGTGATTCTTTGCCCAATCGCTGCCCAAAATACAAACTTCTTGCCAGATTTATAGGCAGGAGTTTTGACAAACTGGTGAACTGGAAAGTGTGAGAGTTTGCAACGAAAAAATAACTGGAGGCAGATGGAAAGATTCTACACTGCAAATCTGTGGCAAATCTGTGGCAAGGCAAGCCGATACGGCCAGCTCTTGGTGAGCTGCTCTGACTGCTAACTACTGATGCAGTCATTAAAAATTTGTAAATCTTATCCTAGATAAGAAAATCTTATCATGAGTGGTGGAATTCTCGTTCCATGTATCATTTCTGACAGGAAGGGACATAGACCTAGCTCTGAAAGGTTATACGTCTTTTACCTGGAGTTTATAGGAAGTCGTTATATTCATATTAAAGTCAAAGCTGGATGTACATAGGTTTACTAGGGAAATCTGGCGTAATACAACGGCCCTTATGCTAGATCACTGGTCATTCAGATCACTAGTTCTTGTTTTATGTAATCTGGTGGCAACGTACAGCGGGCAATTCTTTGTGTAAGTACTGTAGGTTCTGTTGTTATTTCGTTTATTTTTACCCGACACCAGTCAGTGTGTTGACCATCGGAGCAAGGGAAACTTAAACTCTCTGTTGTTTCGCTATTGTATTTGGAAGTCAGAAAAGAACTGCACATGTGACAAAGGTCGGGCGTTTTGCAGTCGTTCGGAACCCTTGGCGCTCGATTACTACCCGAACAGCAGTGCGTGATGTACATAGTGGCTGCTGCGTGGCAACTGGTGCAAGAGCGCCGAATATTAGAAACAGAATTATCTGCCTAGATCCATACGGTGCAGACACTAATGAACACGTACAAGTCTAAACCATAACCCCGAATAATTTTCTCAAGTCGAAATATTGATCCCGTGCTCACTTTCAGGGTGAGTCTGGGTGACCTTAATTGGTTGGCTGTATGCAGTAAACTATGTAAAGCTGTACAAAAGGCCGTGTCGCAGAAGTGATCGACATGCAGTTTGGTAGCATCGTAACCACCAGATCTGTTGGTCTTCTTCTCGACGGTCACGGTAAGTTTGTTGCCCTGGGTAATGAGGCCTCGTTGCGCCTGCTGATGGGTCCACTCGGTCACGTACTGCCGCAGGTTCTTCCCGGAAGCCCAGGGCGTCGCCCTCATCCGTCACCCACACATTGAGCCACGAAAGGATTAGTAGCTCTACTGGACGTTGCCGTTGATTGCCAGGCACTTTACAGTGAGCAGCGCAAAGGTTTTGTTGAAAAACAGTGTCCAAGAACATTATCAACTGTTCTTAAAGCCCGCAGCCGCCCCTTTGGCGGCTTATAAGCGTTAATTCTACGTATGTTTAGAATACTAACCGAAATTAAATGTAGGTTTGCACTGGTCCATCGCGGCTGTTGATTATAAACCGTGATGTCTCTATCTAATGTTGATAGTGTTGCTGGTGTAATTTGTGCGTTTATGTGTTAATGTTTGAGGCAATCCAGTCAAAGAGTACTTGTGGTTGGGTTGCTACACCTGGCCTACGTCAAACAACATGCCCGTTACGCCGCGGCGTATAGTGAAAAGTGTACCGGTAAGAATCGAGTAGCTCTTCGTCCATCAGAAATGATTTCCACGATATAATCTTCCAGGTCACAGTGAGCACTCTAATTTTCCCAGTAGTAAGGGAAACTGCATGTTCCAGTTTCAAGTTTCATCACTGTGTTGTGTCTGTATGGCCAACCCCCGCGAGAACGCAACCAGTCGTCACCGGCGATTGTAATCGCTGCGCGGATGAGTGTACGTGGGTCTGTCCATATACGGCATCTCTCTCGTCTGTCTTTCCCTCTGTCTGAACTCGGTGACTCAGTCGAGTTGTATGAGCCAACTTGCCACTCTCTCTGTCCTTTCGGCTCTAGCTGATACAGCGCACAGTAACGTTGTGTGATGAGAGAACAGCGTGTCTGCATTCTGCATGTCTCTGGGATTCTTCGTGTTGCGCTCTTGAGTTTTCCCCAAAAAATCCACAGGAAATTGCGTACTATCATGGATTAACCTGGATCTATTGATAATTTGTTATCTGACTGGATGGGAATTGTTTATCAGTGGGAATTGGGATGCTGAATGAGCGCACTGGAAGGTGAGAAATTTTCTGTCGATTTTTAAATTTTAGTTTCCAGAATTTGCGCAGATTGTTTTTCAGAAATTGTATCGTTTGTATGTCTGGAAAATGTCTTGGCTAAATGATCTTAAACGTTGGTGCAGTAGTGGTTAATTAAATCAGCACAAAGCCGGTTTTTCCTCGATTGAGCTCGTTAAGTAACCAAACGCATCGTTAATAAGCGTCAAGCATAGCTTCGTAATTGGCCTTATTTGGATGTCGCTTCGAAACAGAAAACTTCACTTTTTCTGAGTCAAGTGTTTTTCTGATAAATTTCCTGGATGAAATCCAGAAAAGAGGGATTTTTAACCTGTTCTGATGAGAATTAAACTGGTAATAAATTAGTAAGATTTTCCAAATTTATGATTGGTCTAAATCGATAAATATTAAATGTGTGATTGGCCGGATGATTATCCTTTGTTTTCTGATTGGATGGATTTATAAACGATTTTAAAAACCGTTAAGTTGTTGGATTTTCGTGACTAAAGTTTCCTTTAATACTTGTGTGGAACAAAATTGTTGTCGCCGATGATTCTGCCTTGAGAGTAATGACAGAAGAGCATGAGTTTGAGCAAATCTAACAAGATGACACGGTGTGGATTATGAGGGAGCTGTTATTGTGTTCCGTATTAAAAGTGGCTATTTTTAGAAATGTATGCATAGTTCCGCATGAAAGGCCAGATACGCACTAGATTTTAATGTTCGGAACAAGGCCTTTATGCGCGCTAAAATTTGGGTCATACGTTATTTAGTCAAACAGTAACGCTCTTTCATTACGCTGGTCCTACAAGCTGTGCGCATTAAATATATAAATTGGCGGGTTGGATAACTTTGATTGTATGAATTGGTTAGGTTGATTAAATAATTTAAATTTAAAATCAGAATTTTGTAAAATTGCTTAATGGATGTTTTCTCCGATTTCGGGAAAAAAATCTGCTGGAATTTTTGAAAGTTTGTGCTGATTTTAGAAAGATCACGAAACGTCCGTACAATATTTTGGTGAGAATTTTTGAACGAATATGGCGGATTTTCAAAGAAGCCGACAAAAAATTACGGAAAATGAGGATTGAATTTGGAGAAAAATTGTCAACAGTAGTGCAACCAATCCAGGAAAGTAAAACTAATGAAAATGAATAATGAGAAATAAGAATCAAAATCATATAGTTTGTAAAATTATTTGATGAAAAATTAATTAGTTAATCAGTAATAATGTTGTTGTTATTTAAAGCTCCAGTAAATAATGAAAAAATAATTAATAATCGGTATTAAATAATAGTGTTATTATTTGACTAAATGACTGATAAAAAATAATTAATAAAATAATTGATAATCGGTAATAAAGAGTACTGTTATTTCCGCGCTAAATAACTGATAAAAAATAATCAACATTTAAATTCGCTACAAAAGCAGCAGTTAATTTTGGGATATTTACAGATCCGTAGATCGATAATTGTTGGGAGAAACGGTGGCCCGTCGGATGTTTGGGTGGTGATTGATTGGCGAGGGAAAATGGACCGGAAGTGGCGTGGCGTGCAGATGCCGCACATGTGGTGCTTGCTCATCAGTCTCCTCCTCGCGCTCTGCGCCGTCCAGGCCCAAGGTACGAGCGACAAATTAATCGCTGACCACACGCAACTTTAGACATCCTTGCAGCCAATAAGGCCATAATTTATCCCCACCAAATACTGAAAGTTTTATTTCGTGATTTTCTGCGTAACCAGTTTCTTGCCTGTTTACCAAATTTCCTTTATTACAAAAGTGGATGAATTTAAAATATGTGTTCCGAAATTTGAAATATAAATTCTGAGATGGACTTTGACGTTTTTACTTGAAATTAATGCAGATAAATAGCTGACAAACTGAAGTAACTGATTAAATAAAATCTATTCAAACTAATATTTAAAAATACGTTTTAAAACAAAATTATTTCTTAGTAAATTATTTATTATTAAATTATTTATTACTAAATTATTTATTACTAAATTACTTGTAGTGTTAAATGAATTATTCAAAATTTATATTCCGAAATACTAATATAAAATTACATTTCAAATATAAAAATGTGCAGTTATGGAGATTGTCTTCTTTCGATGTTTAATGCGGTGTGTTGCAGTGTTTTCTGAGGATCTTGTGGCCAATCCCTGTGTCATGCACCAGTCGTGCAGTGCCTGCATACAGGCCAATCCTAACTGCGCCTGGTGTCTGCAAGAGGTGAGTTGATCGTCGCACTCACAAGGCAGCGTCCGCCGCCAGTGTGCCCGAACCATCTAAATAAATAGATCAATATTTTTAGCATAAAAAATGCACGCAATGCGGCTGGTTTGTAATGCGGGCAAATATGCCAATCGATCGATATAAAGTGCCGCTTGATCGGGGATTACCCAATCGACCGGAAATGAACGTATTTTGACGGCGAGTTTGCCAGTCTCTTGTGTGAAAAATGTCGTCATCAGGTTTTCATTCTTTTAGTTCGAAAATGAACTTATCAATTATTATAATGTGCTTGCTTTTGGCTAAACTAAATAGTCTAAACTGCGCGAAAAAATAAATGCAAGCAGTAAATTTTTAAAAAATTGCCAAAAAATTGGTGATTTTTCATTACTCATTCATTTTCAAACAATTAATTTTCAAAATTGATTTTTAAAAACTAATTTATTTTGAAATATTTATTTTTACAATGTATTTTTGAAATAAATAGTTTTAGCAAAAAGGGGCAATAATTCAACCAAAAATTGAATAAAACATTTAAGGAAAAGGAGGAATACTTAAATCCAAAAATGCCCTATCTTTTTTTACGGACTTATATTACGAAGTTTCTTCTAAATTAATTAAAGGAACTGTAGAGTATAATTTTGTCAAAGGAGAAACAAGGAAATATACATTATTCAAAATTTCATGTGATCTGAGAATTAATGGGAAAAATTAATCAGGAAATGAAAATGACAAAAATACTGGAGTGTATTGCGAAATCATGTGTCGATAAACGTCGTATAAAATCGTAAAACGGCGCAGTGTAAAAAAAGTACGAGAAGCTGCATGACGGATCAGCCGGAAAAGCAGCTTTTGAACGACTGGAAACCCAGTAAAGTATGTTACAAATTGGCTCTATTTGTTGCAGAATTATGGTGAGAACACTCTCGCTCCACGCTGTGATTATATGGCGAATCTCCAAGCCAGACAGTGCCGCTACGATAATATCGTCAACCCCGAAAGCAAGCTGATATATATCAGAGTAAGTTTCCTTTTGGAAGATAGTGCTATAGCTTCTGTGATTGCACGGAATATGTGTTATTAAAAATGAATATAAAAAATAAATAAAATATAAACAAAGATTAATATGAAATAAAAACTAAATATGATAAGATTTATTTATTTATATAGATGTATAAATCTAGTATAATAAGATATAAATAAATAAAAATGTTTTTCATATAACTTTATCATTTATCGATGTCATTAGTTTGCCTGTTACCCACTATTTTTAACATTTTGTATAAATATGTATAGAATAAGACGTATAGAAGTACAAAACTATAAAAGTAACTTTTGGATTGTTATTGCAGTTTTACTGTGTCCGTCGATTGACGCCTTTTGGTTTACAGAATGAAAGCCTCAGCAGTGTTGTGCAGTTTTATCCACAGGAAATTTCCCTCCGATTGCGACCGAGTAAGTTGCCATTTTTTTTCTTTCCCCATTGCGAACGTTTGCTGTTTCGTTTTAGAATTTCAAATACACTATGGTAGCTTAATGTATTATGTACAGTACATAGTTTAATCGGTTCACTTTCTCCATGGTGCGTGTTGTTACTTAAAAAAATACTGAAGAATTATTAAAACAAATTATTAAAAATTGTTAAGAAACTTAAACAATTTTTTACAAATTATGTAAGAATTGTTTTAAAAACCCTTAAAAAGTCATTGTAAAATCGGCGTCAAGAGTCAGCACCGGTGTCAGTTGCTGGATAAATTTAACTGGGATGTTTAAATGTTTTTCTTTTCTTTTTCGTACTTTTTTTACATGCTTTTTGTCCATACAGGGAAGCCGTACACGCTGGAGGCCGTCTTCCGGCTGGCCAAAGATTATCCCGTTGATTTGTACTATTTAATGGATTTATCCTATTCTATGCTGGATGATAAGGCCAAACTGGCCTCCTTGGGCGGCATTTTAGGTAGGACGACGCGCTTGTATAATTGTGCTGAATTTGAAAGCTCTTGTTGATAAAACTATGCAGCTTCAGTGAGTTAGTTCTTATTTTGCTTTCAACTTCTCGCATTTCGTTTTTCCGTCTCTTTATTATGGTTTCGTATTCTTTTTTAAATAATTTAATTAACTAAAAAATTTTTTTTTGTTGAATTCAGTTTTTGTTGAATTATTTTATTTGGTTTTAATTAATTTCGTTTTTAATTAATTAAATGTACCTTGAAAAAACTTGACATTACAGTGCGGTCTAACACCGACTGATATACGCTTAAATTGTATTATTTTTTTCAAATTACTGCCGTGACTGACTTCTTCTAATAATTTCGATGAATTACATGGTTGTGTGTTTTCTTATAGCGGCGGAAATGCGTAAAATGACCAGTAATTTCCGACTGGGATTTGGCTCCTTCGTCGACAAGGTGGTCATGCCATATGTTAGCACCGTGCCAAAAAAGTAAGAATTACGCTAAACTCTCAACCTGCGGCCCGATCACTGTACAGTGATTTATTTTACCTACCTATATGTGATTAGGTTAATTTTCTTGCAGTTGAATCAACAGATTTGAAACTTAACTACAGTTTTTTATCATCACTGAGTAAATAAATCTGAAATAATCAGAACTAAATTTCAGATCTTCCAGAAAAAATTTTAATTTAATTTCTAATTTATTTCGGATGTTACAGTAATTTAATTGTATTTATTGTTTGTTAGTTATTTTTATAAATTCCTTTTGGATATGTTTCACTGTAGTTTGGGCGGTTTAATATCCGCTCTTTTTAAGAATTTAATGAACTCTCTAAATGATCTTATGAAATTGTGATTAGTAGATTTTTGAAAGCAATTTTAGATAAATAAATCGGAAGTGACTATTCATTCATCGATATATTAAATTTACACTATTT
>JAQGAU010002932.1:0-14257 GCA_034698045.1 Paramacrobiotus richtersi
ACGTTTTGATGTACATATTTGTAATAATGTACACTAGGTGAGGAAGTAATCTGTGGGAAATAAAAAATATTAACATGATCCGCATTCGCATCAGTTCGTATTTGCTCGACATTTTCTTCCGCATGCCGGTTCACTTTCGCGGCTTCCTAGCTCTGAAGCCAGCTTCTTTATACACATCAAAATCGGACGCTTATTTGCTTTGGATCATGAAGAAAATATGTAAAATATCATAACAACTGTCAACTAGAACCAGTTCATACTTCGCATATGCCGGCAGCCTCCTAGCGATATCATTAATTATCGACAGCAACAAGATTGACCGCACCCAGTCTAGCCAACTTCCGTCGTCCCTCCCACGGAGCAAATAAGTTTTACAATTACTTTCCACATGGGAGTCAGAATATCCATTCATTTTACTGTCTTTTAGGGTATAACGCACTGTTCTGCCAGTTGAGCACGGTATTTTAAAATATAAACAATTCGTATGAAAAGCAGCTGGGGCTTAACGAAAAAGAACAACCTTTAAATTCGTTCATTTGTTTGCAGGCCGAGACTACCAAGATACGCCTCGAATGCTGGCTGCAGCTGTGTACCATTCGTAAAAATCTATCAATACAATATGCATTGAGTAGCAGAAGAAGATAATATCACGTTCGATAACGTAACTGTTAGTACACGCTTTTTGGCATACATTTGTGAATCGCAAAAGTCAGACAACAGTAACTTACTATAGTAGTAATCAGTAACCGGTTATTCTATATTATACAAAAAATGTAAATATTGCATCATAACTACAGAGATGTCACAAAACAGTGCTGCGGCATTTACTACTGCGGCTCGTTGTAAGACTTAGTACAACTACTTCTGTAGTTTCCCTTGCCTGTGAATGAAAGTATTAACTCTTAAAGTATATAAATTTAAACTATATTTACTTATTTATACTTGGACAATAACAGTCTGTTCTTCTTATTTCTTATTGAAATTTAAACACAATGCACGTCATAATAATTGGCGTAAATGTTAGCCACAGAAAAGTTTTAACAAAACTGCTGCCATGATCGACAAAATGGCTAGTTTGCTGCAGTAGCGTAGATATATATATTTATTTTTTTTCAAGACAGCGAAACATTGGACCACATTTAATAAGTAGTGTTTCGCAACATGTAGTAATCTGTGCGCTAGCGTTATCAATGAGAAAGGAATAAAATTCGTTTAACATTTAATAAGTGTACTTTATCAATATTAGTGTGCACGAACAAAAAGGCTAGGGCATTTTGATAATCATGTGATAGACGGAAAATTCTGTATGGAATAGCATTCTTAATTGCAGGCATAAGAATTATGCACCGGAAATATCATACTGCGGATCGTCGAACACACAGGTTTAATAAAATATTGTGCAATTAACCGGTTGAACAGCGCTTTGTTTGGCCCATGTCTGGGACATTATTCTGCATTTCTTAAACGACTAACACAACACGACCGTAAATCCCGGTTTTTAATTGACGATGATTGAGAGTGTCTCGCCATTTTCCCCAGATTTGATCTAATTAAAACTTGATATCCAGGGATATTCCCGCTAATCACCGTCTGTAAACTGAGGCTTGAAGCAAATTCTCAGGTATGCACAAACAACATTTATTATCACACTAAAACAAGCAAAACAACAAAACACAATTCTTAAGCGCCATAGACATTGCAGTAATTATACCCAATCCACCGCATACACGTTCAACTGACTCAACGTATGTCCGGTGTGCGTAATACGGAACAATTGCCACATCTGTCATAGCCGGTTAGTAAAGTTGCTGTTTCATATTTTTGGTTACATAATCCAGCGGGAAAAACGCCCGGGAACATAAAGGACCACCAGTGTTTGGTATAAAAGCCCATGCTCAAACGCCAGACAAGATATCATTAAATTGTACAAAAACTTTTAAAGCGCTATATCAGCTGCTGTCCCTTTCTCCGCTGTATAGTACATAAAGCTTATTTCCCCCCCATCATGAAGGTACTGATCTTGTTGGCCCTTGTGGGCTTAGTCGCCTGCCAGAAAGGTAAACCTGCAGCACCGAAAGCCGGCGCCGCCAAGCCAGCTGCTAAGCCGGCCGCCAAACCCTCCTCGTCCGGTGGTGATAAGAAGTACGTGTGGGATTACCTCAAGCCGGCGCTGGACGCTGCCGAAGTAGCTGCCCTTTTGAAATCCGGATCGGATGCCTATCCCACGCTGGCTGAGATCCCCGATAACAGCGCATTCGACTGCAGTAGTAAGAAGCAGCCCGGATTCTATGCCGATACCACCGCCCGATGCCAAGTGTTCCATCGATGCGATATCAATGGTAACAAGACCAGCTACCTTTGCGTCAACACCACCGTCTTCAACCAGATCACTCTGGTCTGTGATTATTTCTTCAATGTGGATTGCGATGCGTAAGTTGCTTATAAAATACTGCGTGACCTTTTCAACCTTAATGGAAAAAGTTCCTACCATATATATTACTACCACATATATAAGTAACTTGAACAATAATCGTGACTTTATATGTAAATTAAAACCTGGATGATAATGTTTGATAATATCGCCTTCTTCAGACAATGCATACAGTACATGTTCGAAAACAAGCGCATTTGTTCGCATCAGGATGTAGAGTTTCTACTGCTTAATTATACCATGATTCGTTTATATGAAAATTTGGACAAATCTGTAGTTCCGACAAAGCTTAACGGACTATCTATTGTTACTTGTGTATATTGCATCTTTGCAAGTAATAAACCCGAAACCAATAATCCAGTCGATAACAATAGCCATGCTTATATTACGTGCCTATTTACCGGTCTTATATCGCTCCGCCTCTTTTTACAGTTTCGCTGCCCATGAAGATTTCGCCAATTCACGATTGTACCAGGCTGATCAGCCCCTCTTCGACACCCCTCCCGATGATTATGTTGCTCCTCAAGCCGCTGCTCGTGCCCTAGACAACGGCGGAGCCGGCAACCAAGTCAGTGGAGGAGGCGCTAAGCCCCCGAAGAAGCCTGTCGCTCCCACGAAGAAACCGGCCGCTACCACCAAGTCAACCACCGCCGCTCCAGAAGAGCCCGCTGCTGAGGAAACCACTGCCGCCTCCGCCGAAGAGACGACCGCGGCCGCTGGTGGTGAGGACACAACCGCCGCAGCCGGAGAGGAGACTACCGCCGCTGGAGGAGAAGAGACCACTGCCGCTGCTGGTGGAGAAGAGACAACTGCCGCCGCCGGAGGTGAGGAGACCACAGCGGCTGGTGGAGAGGAAACGACAGCGGCCGCTGGTGGTGAAGAGACAACCGCCGCTGCTGGTGGTGAGGAGACTACTGCCGCTGCTGGAGGGGAAGAGACAACTGCCGCTGCTGAAGGTGAAGAAACGACCGCCGCTGCTGGCGGTGAAGAGACCACTGCTGCTGCCGGTGGTGAGGAAACGACAGCGGCCGCCGGTGGAGAAGAGACGACAGCAGCGGGTGGTGAAGAGACCACAGCAGCTGCCGCTGAATAAACCAAAGCGTTATTTTTTCGGAAGATAACGGGACTTGAGCTCAAATGGTTAATTGGGTACTAAATTTAGTATTGTGGGGGTTTTCCGGTGTCTGCCTGACCTTTACTGCCTTCAATAGTTTTGACTAACACTCTTTCCATTACGTAATCTGTACTGCGAAGCTGCACATGATGTACATGGAACTGATTTAAAAACAATCTGAATAAAAATTGCACTCCAGCTTGGTCGCATATATTTGCATACCTTGTGATCACTCGTGTTTAATTCATCGCCTTGAGTTTAGATTACGTGTGTATCACCAATCCCAAAGTTTCTAGTTACTACAATTATACATTAAACGGTGTTTTTCTGTCGACAATCTACATGGTTAGCTTTATTTACGTATTCGGAATAAGGTATACTTACCAGTTATATGTCAAGCTCTTATGGCGCATATATGTACTGTATAGAGAACGAATCGTATTATTATCTTTCGTGATAGTTTTTAATATGCACAGATCAACACTACACTATACTAACATGTGCACGAGATGCTCTAACATGCAAATCATACATCTATGCTTCGGCTGTCATAGTGGATTTCGCAAATTACGATACAAAATATTTCATATACATTATCAATTGTACAACATGTTCAGTTAACTGGGTTTTAGAATATATGATCCGATTATGTTTATTTTTTTCGTAAAGTGCTACTGATACATTTTTCGTTTTATGATGCCCTTTATAATTAGGAAGTCATTTATTTCTGTTATGTCACTTATTTGCATGCAGTGTACTGACAAAGCATAAATTAAAATATGCGCAACTTAAAAGCTTAATTACGTAATTAAGCTTTTAAGTTGTGCATATTTTAATTTATGCCTGTAGGTATACCTACAGGCAGACGCATCTGTGATTCAGGCACACCCTATAACACACTTGGGGGTCCATTGTTTATGATTGATTTAAATACATACGCAAAAATAGAGAACACCGCGAGGGATCCACACCTAGCATCAAAATGCGCAGACGGCATGTTAATTATGGTGACGCATCTTCCATGTTTTTTGGCGAAAAATTCACATGTTCTCACACTTCGCGCGCTGCTTTACATCACAACTTTGGGCGCTTTGACGCGCGGAAATGCCATTAGCTTGGATCACAAAGTCTCGCTACAAGTTGCACACTACGTAAATTTTACAGCGATTATGTATTAATTTTGTCAACCACATGCACAGCTATGTAACTGCGCCGTATATTAGCCAAAATTCTAAACAAGCATGTTAATTTATTGTTCCCGCATTTTAAACATTTTCGTCTGTTTTCGTAGCAGCCAAAGCTAAATGCGGCGAATAGTAGATCCGACACTTAATGGACTGTGTTGACTCAACCATATAGCATATCATGTTAATATGCACAATCTATGCAATCTAATATAAAATGCTAGCGCATGCATAGATTAATTCAGCTTGCTTTATACGCAACTACCGTCTATATTACTTTAAGTGTGGATTTGTAATCCGCTTTTTTATGATTTCAGTGTAATAGCAAGCAACATATTTTCTTACGTTTTCCACAAACCAATTAAATGAAAACCGGTAGAATGCGCCCTTTGGGATGAATTTTCCAAATATGGTTACCTAACTTTTTATTTATCTGCAGATACCCGCAATTACAGTCGGCAGTTTTTGAACCGGAAACGAGGTGTTGATATGCATCCTGTGGCTGAACAAACACTGGTTACCGTTAATTACATGCCCACGCACAATTGCTATGTGCAAGTAAAGTCGACATACTGACTGCGAGATTGATTATGTCCCCCAAGGCAATAGTCGGAACTGTATCGGCAACAGGTTCAGGCGCCCCACTATCCAGGCACTGTTTCCGGAAGGAACAATGCCATGGTGTCTGTAATTTATGAGCCGTCTGGAATTTTTATGTAAGTTGCCAGAATTAAAAAACTTGGCGCCCTGTAGACGGACTCGCATTTAAAAATCGTTTCTTTTGTGTTTTGATTGCACCCACGCGGCCATCAAACGTTTTATGTTTATAAACACTCGCAACCGGCATTAATGATCGGAACTGAATACAAGGTTTTCGAATGGAATTATGGCGATTATAATTATATTACCCACAATAAAAACCTACCCCGAGGAGTAAGGAAGCTGAACTCATTCTATATGAATTACAAAGCCAATTCTTGTAGGAAGCAAATGCTGAAAAGAGCGGAAAATAGACACTATTGTTATCGTGGCTAGTTTTTATTTGATTGTACAATCGGTATTCACGGTGTATAACAAAGGATCCTTTAGCATCTAACATGAATACCGAACGTTATAATTGCGGACACGCGAATGTTGACATAGAGGCACTTTTATGCGCTTAAAATTAAGCATAACTTCTGTTGACAAAATATATTTTTTTTAGGGCTTTATGTCGAAAAATACCATTGCCGTTTATCGGTTACTTAAGTTATTCGGGGTATATTTTGTAATTAAATCACTTTCGCTCTTTTCATGTCTTAAGCTTACCACAGCTATGATATGCCATCCATAATTTTACTGCAATATTCATATTGATACGAAATTTTGCAAGACTCATTTACCCGTTTGAACTTTTCATTACAACCCCGATTGTAATGTAACGCACATCGAATTATACTATCAATCATATCATTCTGTATAAATCCTGATCGAACAATAATCGCATTTTTGCACTGCACATATTTCTTTGGCAGTATGAATTTTGGCTTTGGTTGGTAACGGCTGACATGAGCTTTCGTTCACACTGCGCAGTTTTTTCTGGACCACTTAGAATTACATAACCGTTCCAGTCGAAGAAAGTTTCAGCAGTTACTTAACAATCTGATCAGCTGCTAATTTGGTAGTAAATAAATGGACGTCATAATTATTATTCTAACTTGACAATGCAATCCATTCAATAAACCATCTACGACAGGAGAAAACGAAAAAGTTTTTTAAAACCGGTTCTATAGAAAAGAATCACAACAACTGCAGCATGGCAGTTGTTTTATGCGTAAGGAGTACACATGCGTGGCGCAAAATATATTTTTTCTCATCTGTAATTATTAGCATGTATCATTCAATGAAATCCGGATATGAAACCATATATTTTCACCGATAACCAACAATTACTGTTGTCCGTTTGATACATTGATGCGTAAAGCGCTACAAATGCTGCATTGTGGCCGCATGTTATGCAAAACAATAATTAAAGTACGATAAGGATATCAACAAATACAATTATGAAGCACAGACCGACATCACAAAGACCACAAAGCAGACGGATCGTTTGCGGTAAAATTTATCAATAATTATTGTATTGACTGTTGTTATGGTACCGTTTGAATCATGAGTCATACCAAACAATCTCCTGCAAAAATACCGTCAATACATAACGATAACAATAACACAATAATATTATTATTATGACAAGAAGCTAACAAACCAGCTGTAAATGCGTGGCACTGTTAAACTCAAGCAGTATTTTTGTACATAGACATACATACATAACAATTGTAAATTCACGCTATAATTTATTTTTCATAACACTAATATGTTATCAACAACACTAGCACAGAACCGAATGATTATTTAATTGTAACCCGATAAGATTCCAAACATTACTTGATTCCTTCATCTTCTTTGCAGTACAGCTGTTATCGTGCAATGAGCATACAGCTTCATAAAATGAGAAACCTAAACACCAGCAATTGTAATAATCGCCCAAAAACATGCCAGGATATGGTGCGGGACGAGCTTGGTGGAGACGGTGATGTCGTTCCACGTCCAGTGACTGTTCAGTGCATAGGAACGAATGATCCAGATAGCGCTAACGAAACTACTCCTACAAGAACAATACAATTTCGCCCATCCGGAACCCGAAAAAAGTTGGATATTCAGAGATTAAATCATGCTATAAATCTCTTCTCTGCTAGTAAGTGTAAGGAAAAGACACCCAGTAAATCATGGATTACATATAGGTCACTAAATAAGAGCACGAATATTGTGCTGTTTACTGACTGCCTATGAAGATTCAAAAACGGGAAAAGTGAAATTTGGCTAGCTTGCCTTTCCGCTTTACGTGAAGAACTTTACTTACACGTTAGTGACGTTGTCAGGACTTTTCCACGCGGTTTGTATTAGTTTTTTTATCTTGTGCGTGTCGGCTGATATTAGTTTGTTAGATAATACTTTTAGTAAATTTTAGTAAAAAGTATATTCTCATTTTGCTGTAAGCGAATCTAATCTATGTCGGTCATATATGCAAAACTATATACTTGAATTCTCATTGTTGTAACGTCTGATTGACGGGAAAATAATACATCCGGCTCCTTCTTTGCAGAACAATATCACCGTGCATACCCAATTTTTGACGAGTTAGCCAGCAAACATCACAGCATCCCGGCCATGTATCACAAGGCGATCATGACCTTTGATGGCTTGGGCACTGCGGAGAGCGCACGCGAAGGTTTGCTGATGCTGAAGAAATTGTACGCGGAAGCGACACGCACGGGCACCGATGCGGATTACAAGCATCTAGCCTGCTATCAGATTGGACAGACTTATGAGCAGGGCATCGGAGCTCGTCAGGATCGGCAGGAAGCCGTAAAATGGTGGCTGCTGGCCGCTAGCGAAGTCAAATATGATCCACAATCGCAGATGCCCATAGGTACCGTATCGACGTTTTTCTTCCGTTCGTAACACAATAATATTCCAATACGGTTCTAATCAGGCCTTTTTTTATTATGCCGTTTTTTAAAGTTAAGATTTTAAGGAATGCTGTTTCTTATATCTCTATGGCAGACTTTTTTAACTTGAAGAACAAATAACGTTTCCTTGTATACAGTAGGTCCTTTCATTACTGGCGCGTCTCTCTTTGTTTTTCGTGAAGTCTATATTCGCCTGCACGTTTTTCTCCGATCACTTTTGGCACTTTCGTATAAGTTTTTAACGTTTTCGTGTGGTTGCTGTTTTGGTTTTTGTTTGTACGGTTGTTGGTGTTATTTCTAACATAACCGGCCATAATATAAAGTGGAAAAACAATTGCATACGAGCTACATATGTATGTCAGCGGTGAAAGTTAGCAGAAGTCATAACTACATTTCAGGCACATTAAAATATTAGAACTAAGTGATGTTACCTTACGTATACGCAGATTCTGAGATATGCTACACTACCATAGATCCTGGCTCATTCAGCATACTGCAAATACGTATTCACTTATCTAACACGGTAGGAATACGACGAGATCAAGGCAGAAGAATCAGTTTCCTGTTAAGTTTCAGTTTATACTAATAAGTAATATTAATTGTTTCCTTTGTTCCCACACAGTGTCATACTTGTAAGCAATGTAATCTTTGCAGAGGACCAGTTAGTGACTGATGCCGGCACCAAATGCCAGATCCTCCTGGCCCACCACTTCGCCCAGCTCCCCATCCCCGACTACACCCAGTCCTACTCGTGGTACCGCGAAGCCGGTCAGAACGGCTCAGCCGAGTCCATGCTGCAAGTGGCGCTGATGGAATGGTACGGTCTCTCCCCCACCGACGACGACACGGACCGCCGACACACCATCACCACCTTTCTGACCCAAGCAGCCCACGCCGGAAATGTCTGCGCCATGGGAAATCTGGCCCTCTACTCCCTTCTTCACCAGCTCCAGCAGCCGGCTTTTCACTGGGCTTCAAAGGTCATCGACATGGTCGACCACCGGACACTGGGCCAGGCGGTGGACGCCATCCGGGCGGCGGTCAATAATGAGAATACCCAAGAGGCCGTTACGAAGAGTATTGCCATGGCGTATTTTGTCTTGGCGCATTTGCATAATGTCGGAGCGGTGGCCACGTTGGATAAGGAGAAAGCGGTGGAGTTTTATGAAGCGGCATGTGCCATTGATATTTATTTGGTGCAGGCTTTAGAGAATTTACTAGAGAACGATGATCAATTATTGAGCTGAAGATGTACGGAATGCAAGGGATTTTTCCACTGAATTTTTGTGATTATTATCAATTACTTCATTACACACTCGCAGTAAACTCGTACAACGTAAAGGTATGGATCGTACAACCAAAAAAGGAGAATGCCAAACCGATTAATTGCTAACACTCATTCGAATGTAACGACATATAGTGATAGTACATGTTTTGTTTGCGCCACTATTCTACGAAACCATCTACGACCTAGTCGCCGGCTTAAGCGAAACCATACAGATTATTAAGACACGCTACTTCTGCAATAGTGTAGGATATCGCAAAGCAGTTTTTTTTTTGAGTAGCCATATTGCTAAATAATGCAGTGGTTCATCTTACATTATTACGTATCACGCAATATGGTGATTAAGTAAGCACCGTAATATCGGCGTTGTGCTACCTAAACCAGCAACGGAATCTTCAATAAATATAACACTTGTTGTTAAATTGTTGTCTAATGTTCTGAAACCGGCAATATACAAAAAAAGCTACCCAGATATACAGTTTCACACGTAAGAAAAAAACAAACTCTATGAAATCTTGATCGTTTTGCGACACAACTTTAGCGCTTTATTATATATCTACAGTAAATAAGAACTCGACCGAAGCACAAACATCATCAGATCCAGTAAGACAAACTGACACGTGTGAATCCATGTAAACGATAATGAATTATTCATATATAGGTCTATCACAGGAAACAATCTAACACCCTTTACAAATAACATTAATCAAAACCAGGATAACCCACTGTAAAGTAAAGTATGGGAAAATCAATAGTAAATTTAATACGAGGGAAGTGATATTGCTTAGGGCCAGGGAATCCTGTGTTTATTAGTAAAAACCGCGATTGCTGCTTCTGTTTTCTTGTGATGCCAAGGAACTATGTGATAAGAAAGCGCCAGTAATCCATGTCGACATGTGAAAGGCAAGTCCAGTTACTTGATTCTCCCTTTAAAAATCCGAACGTCCAGAGCTATGATCTAAAGAAAAAAAATTTCAAACCAGCGAAATCAAAATATGCGTAGCAATTTTTAATTACAGGTGTAACATTTGCGTCAGTCGTATAGTATACTGTATGTAGGAAAGACTCTGAAACTATCACAAACAAAAAATCCCAACGAAAAACTACCAGTGTAAAAAATCCAGTACGATACGATACACATATATACACTTTATGGTGTATATAATCATTTTATAATTTATAATATAATAATATTATAATTACATTATAATTTACGGACTATGAAGAAAAACAGTTAGGAGATATCATACAGATTGTCAAAACCGTGGAAGATATGGAATATGGATACAGGTTTTAGCTACCTGTCAGTAAACACAAAACACGCCAGGTACGCTGAAGCTGTTTAGCATACCCTACTGTAAGAAAGAACTTACGTCCACCTCCGGTCATGGCCTGCTGGAAGCTGCGCGAAGGAATACTATTGCCGCCGTACTGTAGCTGCTGCTGAGCCGGTTGTGTATAAGCTTGGCTCGGATATCCTTGATTATTTGAATACGGCGACTGCGGTGCATTGTAAGCGTTTCCGGCTGGTCGGTAGCTGGACGACTGGTCCGCATAGTCCTCCGGACGACGCTGATCCCCGCCACCTGGTATCAAGCTCACGGATGACGAGAAGCGTGGCTGCTGTCCACCGTGGCTCATAATACCGGGCGACGGTGCATAGTTGTGGTGTTGTGCCGGCGGAAGATCGTACGTCGAGTACTGCGGACCTGGACACAAAATCTCTCTGTTAATAAACTAATCAACCATTAAGAACATCTGCCATTATTCTGACATCGTGGTTTACTCCACGGAATAATTAACGAAATGAAGCCGCTGCTAATAATAATTATTATGCTTTTCAGATCGGACAAGGAGAGAAGAATTTCACAACAATGTTTGGAAAGTGCCTGAACACTTGACAACTTGGAACTTTGAAAACTGTTTGAAAACTGAGATCGAATTAAATTTTCAGAACCGAGTATGAAAACTCGAACACTGCCCGTAATCTCGAATATGCTGTTATCTACATGCGCTGCAAACGTCCTTTCTGCATTACCATGATATCGGAAATCCTGCTGGTTAGGCGGTGCCATATTCGGACTCTCCGTGTTCCGTGCGAAATGCGGCTGGACCAGCGCCGGATTGGGTGACCGGCGTCCCATAGTCGGCGAGGGTGGGCGCGCATGCAGTGTCGATGGGACAGTTCCCTCCGGGCCGGTCATATTCTGCAGAGCGCGAAACGAACGTGACGGGATGGTATTGCCGGTGTAGCGTGCATTCGAGCCGGTCTCATCGTTGAATTCAGTACGAAAATTCTCGTCACGAAACGGCTGCACTGTCGACTGCTGGTGGGCGGATGGACTGCTATTGCCAACATGCTGTGCTACATTCTTCTCCAGGGTCTGGTAGGCTCGTGAAGGAATGCTGTCGGCCCGATTGTAGCCACTGAAGCGCATTTCATCCTCGTTCGGCTTGGAGACCGGCGGGGAAGCTGTTCCAGCTAAGATGCTATCTGTAACGAGCAAAACGCGTTACTACTGCACTTTACTTAATATACCACGCTTGAGAAGTGCTCGGTTATGGAAATCACACTAGTACTATCTTTTGAATCTGTTTACCAAATCTCCTTTTAAATTACAAAAATATTAATGGTAATGATTCCTAAACGATCACCAACCATAGTACTGCCATTACTGACAGGAAAACAACCTTATTACAACATTTAGGCTATAAAAACCTCTCATGCACAGGCCGGAATCCTGCCGAACAGACTGATTATACAAAAGTGATCAACAGTGCACGAGTAAACACTAAACAGTATATACGCTATATATACATACTCACAACTACTGACGTAATTACTTTGCACAAGCAAACAACTCGGCTAAACCATTTTACAAATAAAAAGCTGATCTTCTGTAGTTTGTAAAGGTAATTCTTCCTATTTTTCAAAAGAACAGTGCTCGAACAAATCGTTAGAGTAAAAACGACCACTACACTGACTGTCCACATTAGTACTATGCTATATCAATTAGGTACAAGAAGTTTCGTCAATGTACCATCATCCGCATCAGCTCCGGTCATCCACTGCAGAATCTTAAACGATCGACTCTGAATGGGCGCCACACGTCCCCCACGATCCGAACCCGTCGCCGAGCCGCCACTATCCTGTCGCTGTAGTGAATTCCGACGCGCCTGCATGGGTGAATTCCGCGCCACACCCGAGCTATCAAAACTCGACGCGGGCGGTGTGATCCCGTTGAAGATGCGCACATTCGTCGGACCGCGGGGAATTCCCGGCACAACACCCGGTGTCGGCACCTCCTCACCCGAGGCGATCGCCTCCAGTTTGTCTTTGCGAATCGAACTCGGCGCCCGCAGATCAGCCGCTGACAGACCTGTAATAACATGGTGCTACCGCGAATTCTGTCTGCTATTCTGACATGATATGCGGCCACATCCGGTTATGGATGGGTTTGATAAATTGGTCTGACGGTGAGAATAATGATGATAGATCGCCCTTACCGACAGGTGTATAACTGAATGGCTTCTTGTCGGCTTTGGCCGCTGTTGTCATGAGACCGGAAGGAAGATTGGCCATCTGCTGCTCTTCGAAGGTCTTGTCGCGCTGTAAGATATGACACTCTCAGAAATTGGTAGACAAAATTGTATTGCCAGAGGCTCACGGTTTTTTCTTAAAAGCTAACATTAATCTTGTTCAAAGTGTCATCAAAACAATACTGAAAACAGTATTCCGGAACAGAGATTCAATAATAGCAATCACTTTCCGCAGAGCTTCATAGTTATTAGTTACTGAACTTATAAGTATTGCTGACACAAAAACAATTATTACTGACAAAGTATTTATACTGACATGGATGTTAACTTTGATTGTGCTATCGTAGGTAAACTTCACCGGTCGCACCATTAATATTAGTTTGCAAGAATGTTCGACAATTCTAGAAGGGTCACACTGTCGGCACGTTTGCTAACCACATTTTTTTAATCAATTCTGGATATTGTTGCAATTACAAGTGGGTCCAAATGTTCACCAAACTATCAGATGGAACTTTCAATAGCATTGCATGCTTCGATACAATTTTATTTCAACTTCAAATTTTTTGATGTGTAAATAATCAAATTTTTGTTTCTATAGTTTCATAAGATATTTTTTTTATTGGCTCTATCGACTCCACACTGCACGAAATGATCAAAGTTACACCGAAATCAAAGCCTGCCGGAAGTGTCTTTCTAACGCACGCATAAGTAGCTGGAATGATTCGCGGTGTAAGAAGCTTCATTTACGCTGCATTTGCACATGTGGAATTTTTAATTGTGCATTCCATCGAAAATCTATATATTCGGCTCTTTCTGACGGATTGCATAACCGAACGTGATGCACATCATTAAACAAACTCCGACATTTCAAGTCCGTTTTTAACATAGGCACTACACGAAATTTTTTAACCACCAGAATTCTTTCCACGTGCAGTGCATACATACTACGATCGCACAAGCGGAACGCACAACTATTCAACGATCATATAAAATGCATTGTATAAATGCACTAAGCGGTATGTGTACAATATGAGTCTGCGCTTAATAAATCTAATTCTTTTAAGCTTTCTTGCGGCTAGATCATCGTTTACAAAAGCGAGAAGAGATTCCTAACTACAGAACGAGTCACCGCGTAGTCAACAATTTTTCTGGCGTCGCGGACGTAAACTGCAGCGCCAGCAGTTGCTTTTCCGG
>JAQGAU010002933.1:0-14253 GCA_034698045.1 Paramacrobiotus richtersi
GGTAGGTTAGTTTGTCTGGAATGCACTGATTGGTTTCCAGGCTGTAGCCAGCATACAGCTGTTCCATGGCAACAGCTGGGGTATTTGAACCCGGATACAAGGTTGAACTCCCATTGAGTATATTGGTGTTGGTTATGACAACGTTGACATTAAACGGAGTGTCGGGAATGCCGTCGTACCAGGCCATATACAAGTACCATTTTCCCATCATCTACAAGATTGCCAGTACAATGGTCGCGGCATATTGCGTTTTTTGGGGGCGAGCGCTTGTTAAGATTTAATTTGTTACCCGAGTTGGATCGATTTTCATTGGCTCAATATAGTTAGGAAACCGAGGGTTACCCGGCGTGCATGCGGGCGCTCCGTAAGAAGCATCTGCCGCTTTATGTGCTGTTTGGGTACGAAGCCTGTACCGTGCAGCGCGATCCTTGTCGAATCTGGCAAACCCTGCGAGACAAGTGCCTGCAAACAAGAATAAATAATTAATTACGGCTGTCAATTTCGATGTTGATGCTGCAGTTCGCCAACGACGTTAGTGTAGGATAGTAGCTGTTATCGCACGTAAAAACCTGAAATTAGCGCAACTAGCAGGAAAGCTTGAGCGCAGAACGCGCGCTGTAGTGCCATGATGAAAAGCGGTGCCGGTCCGGAATGTATCGCGTACAATCAATCGAACAACGAGAAACAGAATCCTAGGTTCTCGTGTTCGTAATGCTGCTTTCTTCAGAAAGAACTCTGTTGCACTATCAAACAGAATTTGATTACGTTCTGCTTGGTAGTAGAGCTATTAATACATATTATTACCCATATTTTCAGGACGAGATCATGGTAGATACTACCGTCTGTTAACTGCAAAGAGCACTTTGATAACTAATTCATCGGCGGTTGACCGAGTCACATATCATAACTATGTACGGCAATCTAACGCATCGGACTTGATGGACGCATATAGCATCTGGACGAACAAATCCACGCAAATATAAATTTATTTAGCACGACTCAACGGCAAAGCACTGTCGATGCGCTTTGCAAGTGCAGTAATACACAGTTGTCGATGAAATGTGATTGCGCAGTATGACTAGCTGCTTGTAACGCTAGGCGTTTTGTCAGTTGAACTAATTCGTAGCTGTAATGTTCCTGGCGACCCTTTGATTTACAAGAAATGTTCCATTTGTTCCAGTAATTTTCCAGTTTTTAGTACGTAATGTAGATACTTCACTAAGACTCGTTTCGATGACTGCGATAGAACATCTGCCGTAACGTATAACGTTTCTGCATTTTCTGCGGCAAGGACTGTTGCATGCTATCTTACTATTCTACAACGAGCGAACCATTTGCGAGTAACCTTGAAAGTATCTGATAATAGTACAGTAACCATTTGCTTTAGTTTCCATACGTCATGCAGAAAGCGAAGAACCACCGTTAAAAATAAAAACGGAAACAAATCTAATGCAGATCGTGTGCAAACCAAAGATCACCGCTTCCCGTATATGAACCGAAGATCTGACGCATCGCATATATACAGTGAAGGCGCATCCGTTCTAAGAAAACACGCCGCAGAACGCTTCGTCAAGGGCAATCATACCGTCGATTTATTAACGATTTCTTTGTAGAGGTCAAAAGTATTGCAATGAAACCGGGAATAATCAGGTACTGCGGGGTGTGCGACTGCCAGCTATGGTCGACCGTGACCTTGACATTCGCTATGTCTACACGAGAACGACCACCTTAGCTATCCAAAACTATAACTTGCCGCATGAGTACCCTTCGGACTTCCAACATCGCTACGCACGGTTATTCCTTTTTCCTTTTCTTTCTGCTTTGTTTTGCGGTTTTTGGTACCTTTCAACTTTGTGGCCAGTTGTGTACATTGTTTATGCACATGTGCTACAGAATCTATTGAATAGATTCAAACGGGTTTACTGGTTGTTGTGAGTCGCTGCAGCCTTCGCGATCTCTAAACTGGATCATGGGAAAAAAGTTGTGATTCTGTCCGAGATCTCTTCACAATGATCGCTCTATTATGAACTCTTCATACGAAATTCATGCAAAATTATTAACAATTTGGTCTAACTCGTCTATCTCGATTATGCAAACGGGATGCAGTCATCTGAGTTCTTATTATTATTACTGACTTCATGCACTCATTACTATTGTTATTATCATTATGATTGCTTCATACGAGCAGACTGGTGTTTACACACAAGAACACTGAACACACGTAAAGGAGTTCAAGCCTGGTCGAAAAACCTACTGTACAGATCAAAAACTCTTCGCGAACAGCAAGACAATAAGTGAAAGTTTTGGGTCAGCCACCTTGCTAGCTTTCGATCGCTCTTAAAAGAGCATTAAAACGATAGATTCACATTATGGTATGGTACTGATATTTAGCCACGACAAGTAACCACATCATCAGCTCTTGTTAGGATTTCCAAGAACCAAGAATCCATCGCGCAGGCTTGCATAACAGTCATACGTCGTAGGCGCAAGTGGGCATTCAGGCATGTCATTCAGCCAGGTAAACTTTTTCATCAGTTCCGCAGTAAAGCAGTAGGATCCCAGCGCTTGGTTAACTGCATTGACGATATTGTTGGCCGTAGTTGCTGCAACCCTGTCGGTCCTTTCTCGCGTGTAAACGTATGGATACGGGTCCGCACAAATGCCCGTCTTTAAACTGTACTTGTCACACTGAAAGAATACTGCGTAGGTTTCGTAATCTGTCGCCAGTACCAAGGAGGTATCCGCTGCTGCAAAAGAATAAGCTTCACATCTTCGTAACACATACTAAATTGCTGCAACCGCACAGTAAGTTACAAGCTGAACTTTTCTTACTAGCTTCTTCGTTAAAAAATCCAAATCCTCGCTGTTCGCCATCAGCAGTCAGGTATTCCAAGTAAGTCAGTTGGTTTGTATTGCACTGATTCGTTGCCACGTTGATGCTACCCCACAGCTGTTCTAGTGCAATTGCTTTGACATTTGAGCCCGGATACAATGTTAAACTCCCGTTGAGTATATTGGTGCTGGTTAAGACAACGTTGTTAGTAGCCCGAGTGTCGGAAATGCCTTGGAACCAGGACAAATATAAGTACCATTTCCCCATCATCTACGAGATAGTCCCGGCAAATATTACATAAGCACTTATTTGGAGGTCGTGCGATAATTGAGATATAACTGCTACCCGGGTTGGATCGATTTTCATTGGCTGGATATAATTTGGAAACTGGGGAGTTCCCGGTGTGCACGCGGGCGATCCATACGTATTTGCCGCTTTATTTGCTGTTTGGATACGAAGCTTGGACCGTGCAGCGCGATCCTTATCGAGCCTGAAAACTCCTGCGAAACAATTGCCTGCAAGCCAATATTACGATTAATTTACTAAGGCTGTCAGTTTCGATTTTAAGTCTGCAAGTTGTTGATCGAAGTTACTATGCGATGATAGCTGTTATCGCACATAAACACCTGAAATTAGCGCAACTAGCAGGAAAGTCTGAGCGCAGAACCAGCGCAGTAGTGCCATGGTGAAAAGCGGTGCCAGTCCGGAATGTATCGCGTACAGTCAATCGAACAACGAGAAACAGAATCCTAGGTTCGCGCTTCATAATGTTGCTTTCATATACTGATGCTGCTTAACATATACTATCTGGTCAGAAAGATTCCGTTGCGCTATCAAACAGAATTTGATTACGTTCTGCTTGGTGGTGGAGCAATTAATACATAATATTACCTATATTTTCCGGACGTGATCATGGTAGTACTGCCGTCGGTTAACTGCAAACTGCAAAGAGCATTTTAATAACTAATTCATCAGCGCTTGACCGAGTCACGTACGTACCATAACTATGTAATTTAACGCATCGGACTTGATGGACGGATATAGCGTCTGAACGAAGAAATCATTCCACGCAAACTTTGATTCTTGTCATCGCAGCATGGCTACGGTTAACATGATTTCCATACCTATTACCATGCGTAATTACTGCGTACTATCTACAATCATGTTGTGCGATGCATACGTGTAACCATGACTGCCACATTCACCTACAATAATAGATTTGTCGACCAACGTTCCCGATTCTCGCATTCATCAGTACTACGGAACTAACGTGATAACAATTTAATACCCACTAATCAGGACAATTTAGATACTCTCAGTTTGGCAGATGTTACAAAAGTCGTAAATGCTAATTTTTCGAGCATGGAACGAAACAGTACGTCACTGGTTTCAATAACTTTGATAACATATTTGCCTTGACGTACAATTTTTCTTTATCTTTGGCGGCAAACAGTGCTGCATACGATCATGCAGGTCTACGACGAGCCAGCTACATTATGAGTAACTTTGTGAAGCAGAAAATATAACAGCCGACTAACCAATCGCTTAAGTCGATCTGCATGCATCATCCAGAATGGAAGGCTCATTATTGAGAAATAAAACAGAAAAGAGCATCTGACGCCGTAGCAAAACAGAGGTAACCACTTCCCGTCCATGAAAAGAAGCGATCTCTCACGCGTCGTTGTATGCCACCAAGTCCCAGCAAATCCGCATCAGTTTTGCGAAAACACGCCGTAGTAAGCTTTGTCCAGTGCAAAAATACCGTCGATTTATAAACGATTAAATTTTCTCTGTAGAGAGCGAAAATACTGCAGTACAGCCGGAACTAATCGGTTACGGTACAACTAACCGTGACAAGATGCTTCCTTCACCGGACGTTAGGGATACGCTAGCAGATTGGATATTCCGACTAGAGCACCTCACAACCGTGTGTATTAGTGGTATTTCCCGATGAAACAATGAGATTACGCACGCCAGAAGCCGCTGGCAAAATTAAGGATGGTAATATAATAGCACCTGCTTGCTGGGTTGTATAGTACGGTTAAGGAAATGAAAACAGAGTCGCGTAGTTTTATAAGACTGCCACCGCCGTTTGCTCATGTTGGTTAAAGTTAACGTTGAATATAGCTTGTTAGAAACAAGAAGCATACCGACAAAGTGATGTACGATGGCGTCCAACAGTTCCTTAAACTTCTCTGTTTCAACCGGTAACTTTACACCACTGCATGATGCACCTAATTCGACTATGACGTCCAGCGTATCTTTGCCGTTGTGATTATGACGGCAGCCGCTGTGACCTTTAATGCTGGGATACTGATCCTTCTAGTTGTGAAAGCGCACCTACGAACACCATTCAACGTCTACATCATCATGCTAGCAATCGGCAACATCCTCTTCGCAGGATTCTGGAACGTGCCCGTCATCCTAAGCGGACAAAACTTGGGACGCTGGACTCTAGGAAAAGCCCTTTGTACCCTCAAAATATACGGCAATATCTGTCTCACTCCCGTTGTAGTACACAGCCACGCCTTGATTACCATCAACCGCATCTGGGCATTGTTTTTCCCAATGTCATACAAACAACGGCACACCACTACAACAGCCTGGTCGCTCTGCTTGGCAGTGGGGATCTATGTTCACATTCTACAAGTTCATTGTTTAATACTGGATGAGATGTTCTATCGAATTCCGGTAGAAAACGGTTGTCTTCTGAACATGAAAGCCCAGTACGCTTACTCACAATTTTCCGATATCTGGGTGTACGATGTCACAATGTGCTTTATTCCCATGAGCTATCCATTCCTGCTGTGGAAATGGTTACGAAGAAGAGCAGTTACTCGTGCTTTACGAGGTGATACGAGTCGTCAAGAGCGGAACAGGCCGTTTCTGCTGTTGACTTTGTTCACAATTAGTATATGTATTTGCTGGATGTCGAACATGTTTGTTTTACTATATACTTCTGCGTTTCTTTCCTCCCAGCCAACTGAAATCGCTACTGAGATTCGTGAATACAGTATATCCACTCCAGGCTATATTGGACCCCATATTTTTCTGCTTGAGCATAAGCAATCTGCAGATTTTCATCCGGAAGCTCATTAGGAATCGAAGAATACGAGCTCGTAACTCGGACTGTGCTCGCTGTCATTCAAGGAGGTAACAACTTCCGTGACCAAAGTGGTCAAACCATGCCAACAATGGTGGTCGATAAAGTACCGACTGCCGCGGATCAACGAGAAGGACAGAAGGAAACTCGATACAGAGCTTTGTGCGACCGATACTGTGTCTAGCCGATCGGATTCGAGACAACGGGGAGTTGGGATCCCCGAGCGGCAGTGTTTTTGAAGGAAGTCGGGCGCAGAATACGGGAGAACAATGGAAATCGCCGATTCATGGAATTTCTCCGCCAGCGCATAAGTATACAAATACAGCGTGGTAACGCTATTAATGTTTTGGGTACGGTTCATTCATCCAAAGAAATGGAAGACGTGTTTTTGTTTTTTAATATGTAATTGTATAATACCGAGCAGTGTAACAGTACGATATGTACAGCGAGGCAAAACATTAAAGTTCAAGTACCGACTTGCATAAAATGATTACGGAATCCATCTGCTGGTCAAACAACGTGATCCTACGTTTCGAAATTTGTACATTCGAAGTCATGTTCACTGGCCGAATGTCGGCCGCCATGGAAAGTATGCTTTGCAAATTACGTGAGGCCTCAGCGTCCGCGGCCAAAGATGTCAACGTCCTCGATCGGCATCGAGTGTGTCTAATCAAAATTCAACACCGTAAAATTTAATAGTTCTTCATGCTTGCTTCCCAGTTTTCAGCTTCTTGTTTGATCATTCAAATTCAGCATGTAGTGCCACTTTGGCTCATTTGTAGAGCATCAGTCTCGTATAAGGACAATACATTGGAGTCAACTGAGAGTCGTGGGTAACCGACCGAAACAGAAACTAGTAGTACAAATAATTATGTAAACTAGTAATGTATTACTGCGAAACTTGCACCGAGCGACATTCTTTTAGCAATCAGCAGTCGAACCAGTTCACTCACCTGTTTAGCTCATAGATAAAAGCACAAACCTAGTAAATACAGATTCTTAAATCTTTTTTTTTGCAAATAGAATACTGACAATTTCTAGGTGGCGAACTTGCAAATAAACCATGGCGTTGTGGGTCAGTGGGACTCCACGCTGGTCAGTGGCCAGGTATGTAATAGACAAAATAATGTCTTGTTTTAAATCTCAACAAACGTGCCTCAACAACCATTCACTGGTCGGCATGGCCAGACAGACCTCTTTAGTTGTGTTATCGTTTGTACGATTTATTGCAAGTATGTAATTTTTTTCATCCCAGCAACAGCACAGGCGTATAATGGCAACAGCAGCATTACTGATCGTTGTGCCTAGAGCACAATATTTTAGTGGAGTATCCGCTACCCGTACAACCACCTATGGTCGTAATTGATCTTCGTACACCGGCTTCACGTAACTTGTCACTAACTGAACAACCTCACCGCAGCCACCGATCGAAGCGGAACTCTCCAAAGGTCAGCTGGACACTTCCGCCTCACTTTATCCGGCATTTTCCCCGGCTCCGCAAAATATATAGCCAGTTTCATCATTACGTCCTCGACGAGTAATACCAAGTAACCTATCTTATCCCGGTAATTTTGCCCGAAAGCTGCGAACAAAACGAGTAATCCAAGAAAATTTTGGCACTCGAGAACAATAAGCGTCCGGATGAAACCGGTTATCACCTGGGTCCCGGCAACAATGTCCAGATAGGACTGATCATCGATGGCAGTCAGGGATGGCAGTCAGCAATAACTGTCTGGATAAACTGAGGTCCGATTATCTACTGAGCTAAAACAAAGCCGAGCACGCAGAGTGCTTAACACGGAATGGGGTGTTACCGTTTACAAACGAAAAGCGATGATCAAACCGAAAGGTCGGGATCGTTTAGGTAACTTTAGTGTGACAAAATCCATCAAGTGCTCATTCGTTGAGCATAAACTAGCGGCAAGGTTCTGCCGATGCTGGTTTTAATGTTAGTCGTATTGAATTATTAACCACAAGATCCCTATCACAACCTAGATCTGCAGGAAGGTCTCCAGTGTTTTTGCATTACTTTTAATATTTCCGTCAAATACATACTCACTGATGCTTGCCGTGATCTACAGTTTTTCTTTGGTTTTTGGCGGCAAACATGGCTGTGTACGATCATGCGCTTCACGACGAGGGAGTGTGTTGTGTGTTATCTTGCGACGCGCGAAATATAATGGTGCAGTAAACACTCGCTTCGGCCGGCATGCATCATCGAGGAAGAAAAGACCCATCGTTGAGAAAATTAATAAAAGCAGAAAAGAAACTCTGACGTATACCGTTGCAAAACACAGATAACCACTTCCCGTTCATGAGCAGCAGATCTCTCACGCATCACGTGTTCGCCATCCAATCCTAGCGAATCCGCATCCGTTTTGCGAAAACATAAAGCACATTGTTAGAGACAAGTGGGGTATCGACAAAGTGATCTGCGATAGCGTCCAACATTTCCGTCAACCTTTCAACTGGGAATTTTATATTTCCGCTGCATAATTCGAATTTAACGAACACCGTATCTTCTGCCGCTGTGGTTATGGCGACAGCCGCTTTGACCTTAAATGCTGGGATACTAATGGTGCGTTTACACGGGCGACTTTTTGAAGCAGAATGCTGCAATTTTTGAGTCGCATGTGACTTTGAGTTTCAGGCGACAAAACATTTAAATTTGCGATTTTCTGCATTATTGTGCGAAGCAACCTCCAAAAGAAACACGAAACAGAGAAAAGTTGCACGAAAAGATCGGACAAACGTTCATCTTTTTGAAGAGTTGCAGTGCGATTCATCACACCGTTTACACGCGCGATTTTTTAACAAAAGTCGCATGCAACTTCCTCCAAAAATCGCACGTGTAAACGCACCATAATTCTTCTACTTGTGAAACCGCATCTACGAACACCATTCAACGTCTACATCATCATGCTAGCAATCGCCAACATCTTGTTCGCAGGATTCTGGAACGTGCCCGTCATCCTAAGCGGACAAAACTTGGGACGCTTGACTGTTGGAAAAGTTTTCTGCACCCTGAAAATCTACAGCAACTTCTGTCTCACTCCCCTTGTAATTCACGCTCACGCCTTGATTAACATCAACCGCATCTGGGCATTGTTTTTCCCGGTGTCGTACAAACAGCGGCATACAGCCACATTAGCTGGGTTGCTCTGCTTGGCCGCGGTACTGTTATATTCACATTCTACAAGTCCCCTATGTAATACTGAATGCCATGTTTTATCGAATTCCGAAGAAAACGGCTGCGTTATAAAGAATACAGACCAGTACGCCTGCGTCGTATTTTTCGATATCTGGGTGTTTAGTGTGCCAAGGTTCTTTATTCCCGTAAGTTATCCATTCCTCCTATGGAAATGGTTACGAAGAAGAACAATGACTCGAGCTTTACGAGGTGATACTAGTCGTAGAGAGCGTAATAATCCATTCCTGCTCTTGACTTTGTTCACAATTAGTACTGTATTCCCGACCTAACTTGTCCATTTATTTTATAGTGTGGCTCAGACAGGACTGTATGGTGCGGTTCATTGTTCACTGAACCATCGAACCGAATACGCTGAACGTCTGTTCAGCTGCAACGTCTTTATTTGCGTTTTTCTGCAAAAAACCAAGTTTTTCATTTGAGCAGCTGCTCCAAAATACTTGTCTGCAAAAATATGCAATTTTCCTTTTGAATTCATTAAAAAGATGGTCTCCCTTAGCGAATCCGCTGTTGAAGGATCGTACAGTAGAGAGTTCGAAACGAGGGTGGCCCCCCATACCGTGCTGATGTGGGGCAAACCCAAAGGGGTCCCCCATAATGTACTGGTGTGGGGCAAACAAACCTAAAGGGCCCCCTGTTCTGTACGGGTGTAAGGCAAACCTAAGGGGGTCCCCCGTGCTGTATTAGTGTGGGGCAAACGTAAGGGGCCCCCATGTGTGCGCGCTTTGGGGGGCCCCCGAGCGTGCGAGGTTAGGGGGCCTCCGTGCGTGCGAGGTTAGGGGGCCCCCGTGCGTGCGAGTTTGGAGGCCCCCCTGTAACGTACTGCCGTAAGTAAGTTCGTCGAATTTTTTTAGAAGGGGAGCCCTTCGGTCTTCGTTTCCTGCACTCTATCGAAGATCATGTACCCGCTTACTGAACTGTATACGGGCACCCTAGGAATGGTTTGATGAGGAACTCGAGAATCAGAGTTTGGGTTTTCGACGATGAAGTTTGGATCCGATGACGAACAATTGTGTTGTTGACTTATCCTTTTAATTATTTTCGCACAAAATCTGTGCTATTTTTTTAAAAATGTGTTTATAATATACCGTTAACTAATCCGCGAATAACAGATCACTGAACCAGAATGAATCTGGTGACGTCACGTACAGTGTGCCAGCGCCCCACTATACGAAACCATGGACAAGTTAGGTCGGGAATACAGTATAAGTATTTGTTGGATGTCGACGACGCTTTACTATACACTTCTGCGTTTCTTGCCTCATAACCAACTGCAAACGCTACTGAAATTCGTGAATGCAGTATATCCGCTCCAGGCTATATTGGACTCCATATTTTTCTGCTTGAACATAAGCAATCTGCAAACGTACATCCTGGATCTCATAAGTAATGGAAAAATACGAGCGCAGTAATTCGAACTGTGCTGTCATTCACGAAGGTAACAACTCCGTGACGGAAATGGTAAAACCTCGCCAGTCGTGGTTCGATCAAACAATGCGTCCTACGCTTCCGAAATTCGCACATTCGATGTCATGTGCACTGGCTGAATGTCTGCCACCAGAAAGTATGCTTTGCAAATTACGTGAGGTTTCAGCAACCGCGGTCAAAGATGTAAACATCAGCGATCGACATCGAGTGTATTCAACACCGTAAAAATTAATAGTTCTTCATGGTTGTTTCGCAGGTTTCAGTTTCTGGTTTGATCATTCAAATTCAGCATGCAGTGCCACTTTGGCTCAGTGGTAGAGCACCTGTCTTCTGGCTGTCTCCGTCTGGATGCTTCTGTCTGCTATGCCCGCGGAAAGCCAAGGAACTGACCACCACAGAAACTAGTAACAAATGCGCAACTTGGACCAAGCGACATTTTTTTAACAAATATTAGCAATTAAACCAGCTCACTACGTCTAACAAAAGCACAAACCCAGCATATGCAATTTCTCAAATCTTCTTTCTTTGCAAATAGAAAACTGGAAATTTGTAGGCGGCGAACCTGCAAATAAACCATGGCATTGTGGGTCACTGGGATGCAACGCTGGTCAGTGGTCAGGAACATAACAGACAAACTAATGTCATGTTTACAATCTTAATAAACCTGCCTCAACAACCATTCACTGGTCGGCATGACCAGACATCTATAACCTCTTTATCGTTTGTACGATTTCTTGTAATTTCTTGAAGTATGCAACCGCCATAATGTACAATTTTCATTTATTTTGACGGGGAATTTTAACGGCATTGATTAAACGATCGTGTGTTTTCACGCCGGGGGAACACAGTCAGCGAACTTAGGGAAGTTCAAAGTATAGTAAGAAATGCTGAAATGTTGGCCGTTATTCAATCCACTCCTTGAACGCGCCAATCCAGAAACATTTACCAAGCACTTGTCTAAATCTGCATCCCCCATTCAGAAAGAAACGAGCTATCGCTTATAAAAACAGAATCAGTGATGCATATCGTCTGAAAGCAGAGATAACCACTTCCTGTCCATGCAAACAAAGTCTTTTACGCGACGTACATCCGAGAGGACGTAACGCATGCTCCGAGAGAATTCAAAATTACAATTAGGGCACTTCACAATACGTATTTTACACAAGGGTCATTTTCTAATGGAAAAATAAGACTGTGAATGTTCGGAAATCGCAGCAACAAATAAAAGATAATACTGTAACAAGTGTGCACTGAGTTGTACAGAAATTAAAGAAGGCATCGCCGCTTAGTCATATAAAACCACAGCAGTTTGTCTATTTTCGAATTGTTGCCTACCATATACACTGTATCTGCGTGAAACTAGACGTTCAAGTGCGGTACGATGACAGCCAACAGCTCTTTAAACTTTTCTGGGTCAAATGGCAACTTTACACTGCCGCTGCATGATACAGCTAATGCTACTCTGACGCACAGCGTATCTGTTGCCGTTGTGATAATGACGACAGCCGCTCTGACCTTTAACGCGGGGATACTAATCCTTCTACTTGTAAAAGCGCACTTACGGACACCATTCAACGTCTACATCATAGTGCTGTCAGTCGGCAATATCCTATTTGCAGGATTCTGGAACGTGCCAGTCATCATAAGCGGGAATAATCTAGGACGCTGGATCCTGGGAAAAGCTCTCTGTACCCTTAAAATATACAGCAACAACTGTCTGACACCCCTTGTAATCCACGCCCACCTTTTGATTACTGTCAACCGCATTTGGGCATTGTTTTTCCCGATTTCGTACAAAGAGCGGCATACGGCCGTATTGGCTTGGTGGCTTTGTCTAGCAATGGTACTCTATGTTCATATCATGCAGGTCCCGGGTGTGATACTGGATGATCTGTTCTATCGCATTCCGCCACAGAACGGCTGCTTCCGCAATATGAAAGCCCAGTACGCTTACGACGTGGTCACCGGTGTCTGGTTGTATGATGTCCCAAGGTTGTTTACTCCTGTGAGCTACCCATTCCTGCTGTGGAAATGGTTGCGAAGAAGAGCAGTTAGTCGTGCTTTGCGAAACAGTACGATTCCTCGAGAGCGAAACAGACCGTTCTTGCTCTTGACATTATTCACAGTTAGTACCACGGTTTCTTGGATGTCGAGTATGGTGTACTACAATCTTCTCTACTTCTTTCCTGCCAGCCAACTGAAAGCGGTACTGAATTTCCTGAATACAGTATATCCGCTGCAGGCCATACTGGACCCCATATTTTTCTGCATGAGCATCAGCAGCCTGCAGAATTACATCCTGGATGTTATCAGCAAGCGACAAATTCGAGCGCAATGACACGGCCTACTCTGCCATTCGACAAGGGAATGCCATCCGATAGCCACAAATTGGCCCACAATGGAAGAAATTACCGTGACAAAGTAGAAAGTCGCAAAACATCGTTCGACGAAGTACCGATAATTACGAATGAATTCGAGATCTATCCGACGGTCAGACGATGTCTTCTAATTCGAAATGTGCACTAATCAAAATCTTGTTCGCCAGCCGATGCATGCTTCATCGAAGAAGGCCGGGACTGTGGCACGCAACCGTGAAACAGCAAAAAAGACGCTCTATGCATTTTTGAGACCTCCGTACCCTTCTTGCCTGTCATGTGTAGAACCCTTGGTTTTCGATGAATTGACGAAAGAGCTTTTTAAGTGTGTAGGTTGTATAATGTTTGAAATGTCGGGCGAACCGTGCTGCAGTGCGTTTCTAAAACAACGGTTGTCTGTAGCAGTTGTCAGGGGAAGCCTCATCGTCGGTATTGGCTACCGCGAACCGGGGCGCGTTTGAATGACATTAATAGCATTAGCTCTTTCGGTTTGAATTTTTGATAACGAGTTTTAACTTTGGTAGTCGTCTATAATGCAAGTGAGGGTATATTAATTTGCCAGTATGTGGAGAGAAAACGTTCATGCTTTTCATCCGTATTCCATTCCGGCAACTGTTCAACGATGTTTTGCTAAGATGAATATTAAAAGAAACCCTAGGCTGGTCCCTAATTTTGGAATGGAGTCGGTCTATTAAACGAAGGTCACTAAGACAAGTGGCTTGTGTTTTTCATATTGTGTGCTAACAGATGCACATGTACGCGATTTGCAGTAAGTACTAAATCAGGCAGGAAGCGGATAAAACATAGCTACATGTACTAAAATAAAATAATTACTGTGCACAAAACATTCGTGCTATCCAGTTACTTGCGAAAGTAAACATCAGGCCGTGCATCGAATTTCTTTTTAATGACCGTTTCTTCCTTAGTGACCTGAAACCTGATCTGAATGACCTGAAAATGAGCCAACATTCACAGATCATTGCGATCTGGGGGGACCTAGAACAGCAGCCAAGTAACATCAGCGTTTTCTTCAATCATTCATTCATAATCTAATATAATTTGGTTGTTGGTGTGGGAGGCGCATCGTGAGAAACATATGTGACAACCGCGAGATCGCAAGATCGCCAAGCTTCGCTTGAATAGTTTGTGGTTTCATTCGCGTGCCGACCCCAGAATACCAAGCGGACTGATAAACTGACCGCTACATCACTTTACTATGTCCAGTTTTTTTTCTGAGAATTATACATTGATTGAGGAAACACCATTTCGCCTGTAGGCTGTTCGCAGCGCCCCTTGTTAATCATAT
>JAQGAU010002934.1:0-14252 GCA_034698045.1 Paramacrobiotus richtersi
TCCCAAGCTACTGCTCTCCCCTGCCGAACGGGAATCAAGGTCATGCCATCCGGTCTGTCTCCTGCTACCGGGCACAGCCCTGTTGGTTCTCGCTGACATGGGTAACCAGCACTTTCAAAAGCCTTCTGAACGACATTATTCAGTTCAGTATGCCGGCTCCATTTACCTTTACTCGAGCAAGACAAACCATGGTGGCCGAGGGGTTCCACATCCTTACCACACTTCTCACAGACGTGCACCTCTACAACAGGCAAACCAAGACGCAGCCCAATACCGATCCTAACTTCCTCATCATTCAAACAAGTCCCAAGACAAGGGGCAGGAAGGGCGTTTATCCATGCACCCGAGTCACGCTGAAGGGCTGCAAGTAAAACGGCCCGCGATCGAGGATTTCCAGTTGTGGCCAGACGCAGTGATGAAATGGTGAGATCAATTAGAGGTTTATCCCAGCTAGACTGAAAACGGCGGACACATTCTTCCGGAGCGGCACAATGGGTAGCCTGTGTCCATGATTCCACAACATTGATTTTTGCATGTACTAGTTATAAAACTAGGGCCAATCAAACTGGCAAAATTTAGTGAAATAGAACTGCGAAATCGATCGTTTCATATTGCATGTTAATTGTTGATTCCTTCCGGGGTTAAAAATTACATTGCACAGAATTATACTGGTCCAGAAAATCGAACTAAAAGTTAGCAACGCGAATGTTTATCGAATGGCTGTTCGTAGCCATTTTCAATATTTTATTATGCTCTTTCGACTGTAGCAAGTAGTATTATGTGAGTATACGGAAGAAGGTAGTGTAGTGGCTTCAAGAGTTTGGATTTGGTTTTAGTCGCTTTTGATTGCCGAATGCCGTTAAACAGACAGGATAGACATTAGATAATCCTTTTTTCACTTTTGACATGCACCTTTTATAACATAAACTTCTTGAATACAAACAAGCGTTTTACTTTTTAACTATTTCTCTAAATGTTCTTCATTTAAATACTGTCAGATATCTCGTGTAATTTAAACAAAATTATTCTAACATTTCGACTTATTATTTGAGTAAATAATTTTTTAACAAATTATTTTAATCAATTAAATTAATAAGTAATTTTGATTAAATTGATTGAAAGTTGTTTGAATGTGTAGTGACTGTACAATTGGTGCAGTTCACTGCTGAGGTATTGGCTGGAGGAGTGGCTTTCCCGGACCGCGGCTACATGTTACACGGATCTGACCAGAATCTGCTAACGCGCCGGGCGTGTCGAAGGCCGCAACGGCTTTATCACGCGGATGTCAATAAAATTACTCTAAAATTACAATTTTATTGGTTTTAATTTTCTTATTTATTTTAGTTGACCTTACTTCCTTTTTATTTGGAATTCTTTTATTGGTAAAATATACTGAAAAATATATATGAATTATAAAAGTATATTTCATTTGTTAGGCACTAAGATTTTTGTTCTAATTGTTTTTTTTATAATATTCTGGTTTTATTGGTTATTTATTGTAGTTGATCTCACCTGCTTCATATTCTGAATTCGTTTATTGGTAAACATATATACCTGCACGGTGGCACTTCATTTTTTTCGTGTGCTGTTTTCATAATTTTGCTGTGAATCACATACAGACATGCAGGTGCGATAGACCTGTGGGAAGACGGACACCATGGATTAAGCCGGAAGAGATGCGCTGGCAGAAGGTCAAGACAGGATCGGATCAATGACAAGATTAGAAGAAATGCAAAAACGGCACAATATCACGCGGTAAAGGAGCCACCAGGTCAAAATACGTGTAATGAATGATGCAAATTGGTAGTCTTTCACCTAAAATTCTACAGTGATTCAGTTTTCACACAGCTGCATATGCGTAATGAATGTCATCGAGTGACCTTAATTCCCTTAAGGGGTGACAAGGATCTGCTAGCCGCTCGAGCATTTATCGCACAAAAGGATGAAGATTGTGTGGCTGCTCCTCGTCCGCCAAGACAGATTATTAAAATCATCATAAGTAATTGAGACCAGAGTTTCGAAGAATTGTGGTGTCCAACGTTTTGCGGTGCCGACCACCACTTTTTTCAACGCTCTGTCGAATTCTGTCATGACTCGGAAATCTGAAAATAAACTTTACTCTTTCGTTATTGCCCGTTGGCAGTTTCGTAGAATTAGCCAGTAAGTTTATTTGTTTGCGACGAATTTTGTCCAACAAAAACTGTCACCGAGAGTCCGAGATCTGGCGGAAAAACTTGTGTCCAGCCACCGTATCAACTGAAATTGTAAGAGTGTTATATACCTGCTGGATTGATTCAAACACACACTGTTCTAAATTGTGTATGGGGAAATGTTCTAGAAATTTTCGTTTTTAGTATTATTATTCTTCTTGTATTCTGCGAATGTTAATGTCCTGAGTTCTGTTTCTGTGAGACATTTTCTTTGTGGAACATATTCCAGTTACTCTTCTGTGTGAGTAAAAAGTCTCGAAGTGCATTGGCGCAAAAAAACTGCACAGATCAGCATCAATGTGTAAAGCACCGTTTACAATAGACTGGCTTATTGATAAGTGAAGCGTCGTAGTGGAAGGGCAAACGTGTGGCAAGCGCACCACATACGGTATATCGTTCGCGGTAATTTGCCCGTAAACTCAGGTGAACAGGTTTTAACTCCAGTTTCTTTTTGCTAATTTGCTTTCTGTACTTTTCAATTCATTTCTCCTTACGTACATTTCTCATATAAAAACAGCATGAAATATTAAATTTCGTCGACATTATTTCTGGGTGTTGCCGTATGAAATTGCTGGCTAATGGAAAAAAATCAAACGTTTTTACTGGACAAGCCGGTATTAACGGACGCAACGCCAGTGCTGCTAGAAAGACGTTTGCAACCGCTAAAACCGTCCGGAAGGAAAACCCGTCCGTCGGACACTTTTTCCCCTCAACCGCTAAAACCGTCCAGATGGCAGAAAAAATTTCCAACGTAAACTTTGCCCACTCACAATTTTCATTTGCCGAAACAGGCATCTGGTGCTCAGTCTCACCTGGGCACTTTTTCCGGCTGTGTTCTGCAACCCGGGCACTTTTCCCCCTTGTGTTCAACAATCCAGACACTTTTCGCCGATGTGTTTCAAATCTAATTCGGACACTTTTCCCCGAAGTGCTTTACAACCCAGACACTTTCATCACTGCGTGCCGTGACCCCGGGAGTGTCCCGTAGCCCGGACTCTGTTCTCCAGAGTGTCTTGGAGCTGATGAAAGCCGGACACTTTTTTTCCATAGTGCTTTGTAACCCGGACGGTATTCCCCAGAGTGTCATAAAAGCCGGAAACTTTTGCCCAGTTTGTGCCTTAACGGTGACTGTGACCCGTATCCTGGATCGCAAGGCTGCATGTTGCCGCTTCATCAGCTTCTCTCGGTCTCCCACAGAGGCCGACCACCAGGGGCATTACTAATTCGTGGCCATGGACGGAAAACGGCCGGGCAACTGACGGATAGGCATTAGGCAATGAACAAAGGTCACAAAATCAAATGACACTCTACAGAGTTCGAATCAACATTTCACGTGGACGCACACAACGTAATGTGAAGACGGTTGCCGCGCGGGGTTGATAGAAATGACTGTGGTTGAATTGAATGACTGTGGAATGTGTATGGTTGACAAGTGATCTATGCTTTTGTATAGGTTACCGTTTTTGTTGGTTGTTACTAAAACAGCGGATACCGAAAAATCAACAACAACAAAAAATACTTTTTTCTAATGAAAGTTTTTAGCTTTCGCTGAAAGATCGCGCTCACTGTCTTCACTGAAATATTGATTTGGACTCTGTAGAGTGCCATTTGATTTTATGACCTTTGTCCACTGCCTACCCGTCAGTTATCCGACCGTTGTCCGTCCGTGTGTGTCCATGTCCACCAGTTAATAATGCCTGTTCAATAGCCGCTTGGTTATCCATTTTGTTCTCGCGCTCACTGGGGCAAATTCTTTGTTTAAACGGCTTTTTTTCGGCACTACTGTACGACCGGGCTTATGCCGAATAAATAATTAATTTACGAACGATTGTGGCTTATGTACAAACAGCATGCAAATAAGGCAGTTGTACCACTGTCATCAGAGCACGACGGCTAACTGCCATGCATTTACGCACTCATTGCGTCCGTTAAGCTGAGTTTCAGTAACCACTGTATTATTCATTATTCACACATACGTATTTAAGATATCTTCTTTTTTCAGTGTTAACCAGACATGAAATATGTTTTTTAAACAGCAGAAACGATCTATCGCAAACATAATAAAGCAGGCAATAAAATAAAGGACAGGAAAAATTCAAGCAAAACCTTATCACATAATTTTATCGTCTGCACGTAGCGCGCATTCGAAGACTATTCAGTACAGTACGTAAACCTAGAAATAAACAAGAGTTAAAATAACGGTAACACGTTACACGATAGTATTCGATCAAAGAGCAAACCATATCAACCAAGAGAATTGTAAGCAAGTAATTTAATAAAACAAAACTGCACAAATAAAGCTGAATAAAAACGTGTAATAAATACGCGAAACTTAGCGTGAATAAAATAAAAAACATAGATACGAGTGTATTTATCATGTATATTGAGGCTTCCTTTCCAAAATTAATGTATTATTATTGAAATAACCTTCCCATTTTATATCAAATGAAATGCTACATACTACTAAAGCAATGTGTAGCATTTCAAGTACTATTTTAATAAACAATGTTAATTTTATTCATAAACTGATTGATTTTTTACACAAAATATTAAACTTATATTGAAAAATATTACTTTTAATTTAATCCAAAAAATCACAATTGCGAAAAATGCAGTGAACATTCTTCTTAAAATTTGACGGATGCTCCCATCTCACCGTAATAAACCACCGTCCGTGGCGCAGCATCGTGCCGGCTAAGAACAGCGCAGCGCTAGTCGGCATCCTACTTCTGACAAAATGCAAGAAAATTAAAATTTTTGAAATGTTGACTATATTATACGAAAATATTAAATTAACAATTACAAATATTATTCATTTTTTTTAAAGTGTTTTTGCAATTTATATTGTAATATTCCAGCTCAAACTATTGCAGTTTGTGGCGCATACTAATCTTTAGATTTTGTTTAATATTTATAATTCTCATAAGTTAATAGGCTGTTTATTTATGATAAGCCCATATAAACATGCTTCGAAGTATCACAACGAAATAACTGCTACATTATATTAATTAACACATCAAACTAGTACTACTCTGTTTACAAGTTGTCCATGATATTTTAAATATATTTCAGTGTCATTATTTTAATTTTGTTTTATTCTTATGATCGCAAAAGAAAGACCCATTACATCTGATTCACAATTTTGATAAATTAATACTCGTTTTATTTACGACAGAATAATACTCATATTAAAACTAAAAATGGATTAATTGTTTAATTGAATAAATTGAATTGATCTATTAAAGATGCTTAATGTTTTTTTTCCGATTAGCCAGTTATTTTATTCGGCAAAACCCAGAAATATTGTGGACAAAATTTAGTATTTCCTACTGTTTTTGTACGTACGGAGAAATGAATTAAAAAGCACAGAAAACAGATGTACAAAAAGAAACTGGAAATTCAAGCCTGCTCACTTAAGTTTACGGACAAATTACCGTTCAACGAAGTTATAATATTGCCACACGTTTGCCACTACACTACGACGCTGCACTTATCATCAACACTTGAAAATACACAAGCAGATTTAGGAATTAGCCAAGGTGAATCTCGTGAAACAGCGAGTTCTGGAAGCAACTCGGACAATCAGAACAAAGTGACTAGTTACCAGCACTGCTCTGTCGGGACAAAACTGGCGAGGAAAGTAGTCGACGAAAATCGGAAAAAAAGTTCAAATGACGGAATCGAACCGAGGACATGCAGGGCCGCTGCCAAGAGCATTCCAGCTGTGCCCCAATTTTGCTCATAGATTAAAACACAGAAAATTCTCTCTGACTGACTGAGTCTGACGAGGCGACAAATCAAATGCGAAACGCCTAAGTACTCATCAACAAAATGTAAGCCGAACATTTCCAATTACGGACACGAGTCACCAAATAGGAAAGCATGCAACCGAAAGGCAATAACAGGATTACGATCGTATGGTATGAAAATTAAAAACACGCGTATTGATCCGTAATTGTGTAAAAATCCCAAAGACTTGGTTTAATTTTCGCAGATTTGCATGTGCGAATGATACTGCACTTACCTTCGTACACGTGAAATCCCAAATAAAGACACAAAAAGTGTAACAAAAACCTCTATGTAGTGTGTTATACCGTCCTGCTTGTTTGGTGGGCACTGAACGAATAAGAGCTGATAAAAAAATCAGTACAGCAGGTCAGCACATCAACCCAGAGGAGATGCTCCGGACCGGCATCTGGGCGCCATCGGAGATTTGCCGTACCGCGCGCGGTCAAAATATCCCCATTTTCAATGCCGCAGGATCTGCCGCACAATTACGAGATCGCCACGCAGATCTATCGACAGGGCGGGTTGGTCAAGCAGCCCGAGAAATGCGTCATTGGACACGAAGACAGCTTTGTCATCGACTTCGACGCCGTGGGAGTCAACATAGAGCGTTTTTTCTAGCAGAGGAGAACGGGTCCATAGATAGTGTGTGCCGCGGTTCAGCGGCGGTTCTTGAATCCGTTCAACGACGTAAGCGGATCAATAATGACTGTTATTATATATTTATCAATTATTTTGTAAACTATTTAGTAATTGTAAGTGAGTTATTTATAAAAATACGTTATTTTTATAAATATATTCAAGTGACTGGAAATATAGTTTGCTTGTCACATATGTTTTTTTTCGCATACGATGCCAGTTGCATTATAAGTCTATGGGAAATTTTTACAATTATTTTACAGGATACTGTATCGTGTACGTAGTTTATCATCTGAAAGATCCGCTTGTCAGTTGAAAGATTTTGTAAACTTTTTTTCTCAGGGTCTCCGATTAGGTATATTTGAATGTTTTTGCAAAATAATTGTAGGTATCAGGTTCGTTTGATTTTGAAATAATTTTTGTATGTATTATCTGCAGTTATAATACTAGGGTCATTCAACCAAAATGGACAAAATTTTGTCATTCCGAACTGTGAAATCGATCGTTTTAGATTGTACATTATTAGTGAAATTTGTCATTCATTTCGTTCCATTTCGTTCCGTTTCGTACCATTTGCAACTTTCGACTGTGATAATATTATGTGGATAGTGGGAAGAACGTAGTGTAGTGGCTTCTACCGACGACTTTACTCGTGTCCGAATGCCGTTTAAGCAGACAGAGCATACGTTAAAAATCGTTTTTCTGCTCTTAGCAGGTACTTTTTGTAGCATAAACTTCTTAAATATAAAAAATTATTTAATTTTTAAGCTATTTCTCTAAATATTTTCGACATAAATATTGGTCAAATAATTATTTTAATTAATTCTTTTTAACAAATTATTTCTAAATAATTTATTTTCTAATAAATTATTTTTCACCAAATATTTTTCAATAAACTGGTTGAGTTAACTGAAATAATAAATAATTTTGAGTAATCGAATGCTGGGAGGGATTTACACCGAGGGATTTATGTGGATCGAGTAACAACTGCAAAATTGGCAAATCTACCAGGCAGTTAACGTACTGCCGAGTATGTCGCGTCTGATGACGTCAGCTATCGAAGAAGGTTGATTTAGTTCGAGCTTGTCACGCAGCTTATTACACCGTGATTACGTTACCTTGAATTGTTTTTCGATAATTGTCCGATTCCATTTTCTTTTGTTAATAAAATTACTCTAATTTTACTGATTTTAGTTTTGTTATTTATCTTAATTGATCTTACTTGCGTTTTATTTTTAATTCATTTATTGGCACAATATACTCCAAAATAGATATGAACTGCAACATTAATTTTGATTCGGTAATTATTGATAGGTTTGTTATAATTGTTTTTTTATATACTCTGATTTTATTTGGTTTTTTTTATTTATTGTCGTTGATCTCACTTGATTTTTATTCTGAATTCGTTCATTGGTAAAATATATTTAAGATTAGATACGGATAAGAAAATCATTTTCAATCAGGTAGTTAGTAATTACTTTATTTTAATTGTTTTTGATTACAATATTCTGATTTTAATGGTTCTGATTTTGTTATATAATTCAATAGATATTCCTTGTCTTTTATTTTCATTCGCTTATTGGTAAACTATCCGAATCCCGAACTGGTTCAACTTTAAATTCTTCCGATTTCCGACCAATGTAAAAGTTCAGGGCTGTAACATAAATATAATACTTTAATGGCATTAATGCTTCACTCGAGCGACAACGTTAGTTTTGGGTTGTAACCGTTAATGATCTTCGACAAGAAGTTATGAGAAAAACACGCGCGCAAGCTCAGTTCAAAAGTAGTTCGATGTTGTTGTTTTCTAAAGCCGGTCACAAAATTAATATAGTGTTGGGTACAAGGCCGTTACTCTACGAAAGTAAGCTTTAGACTGGGACATTGTAACCACATACAACGTGCTTCATACGCGTATTGGGCTCGCGCAGTAACTGCATGGGCGTCTCGCCAACATTACGAATCTGATTCCGTATGGCACTTTCATGATAGAATCATCCGTATGTTATCCCGATCCACACTGTCCGGCTAGGTCAGGTGCTTCTAGTGAAAGACATTACAAGCGTGCACCGCTTCCGGATCTTTCTGCGTGTAGCCAAATATCAAGTCAGTCTAACTTTATCTAAGTTCAACTTCCATGGACCCTATGGACATAAAATCAACAAATTAAAGCAAACAACCGGGTGAGTGTTCAAGCAGTAGCAACCATACATAGATTCTCACTAGTGATCACTCCAGTTTTATTTTTGTTTGTTTATTGCTGCTTAACGTCTGGTACAATCTAGTGAGGGTCACTGCACGCGGTAACAGACTACCAAAGGTGAACACATCTGTACAGATGCAAGTATCCCGAAAAGTATCAAGAAAGTATTAAGAAAAAGGAGATTACAGGAAACCATTTCTCATAACAAACAAAAATGAGCGTTATGAATAAATCGTTTGGTTCAAAAGAAGTACCGAAATCGTAGAGCAATGGCTTGTAGAATTCTATGTGGAAGCTACGTTTTTGACTGCACTGTACCCAAATCAGCAAAAAATCTTTAAACTTTATTTTGATGATTGTTAGCTTAATGTTAAAACCAGCAAAAATCGCATTGCCTCGGCGACGGCTCTGAATGAGTAAAAACTGCACGTCTGCGCTCCGCCCATGCTGTACGTACTTCCACAGCATTTCCACGCCACATCTCAAAACGCATTCCGATGCTACATCAGTCAAGCCAGGTTGTACTTGCAGCTAGCGCAGCAACCATCATTTTGATTTGCGCACGACGAACGTTTTGGTTTTATCTCTGTTTTCTGCCAATGTAAATTATTGCAGTCAGTTATTTCCAGTCTTGTTGGTTGACTGGTTCGATAGTACGCATCCCACAGGAATCTTATTCTTGGCCGTCTTACATGTGAATGATAGAATAACATCATTAAATTTTTGTGTAATTCAGTCCTCTTGTTGACTCTTTGTTTCGTTTACAGAAACTGGTGACTGCTACGCAGAGGCTTACAATGTTTCCCTATCGGTACAAGCATCAAGGATACCGTGTCCCCGTCGACAACTGGAACGGCGTCGACGTAATGGGAAGCGACGGACAGATGCAGCATGGAACCGTCATTGATACCGAGCCCGACGGCCTGATCGTGGACTTTGGGTGCACGGACCAGCGGCGGCACCTGGTGCGCTATGGAGCCTTCAGCTCCCGCAGAAACGACCGTTCACGGAATGAGCTGCAGCCGGGATACGATGTTCAGGTTCTGCTGCGTGCAAACCCGCAGAGTCCCTGGATGTGGCTTCCCGCCACACTGATCACCGGGCGGATTCCGATGGATATGTTTGGAGAGATGTTGTTTGTGGAGGTGCTCGTTGGAGGCACTGTCCGACGGGAGGTGCTGGACTATCAGCAGGTGCGCCTGCCACTCTCGTCCGCCGATCTCCTGTCCCGTATTATCAAGAAAAAGGATTTCTGCCTGCTGTCATTCCGCCCGCTACCTGCTCATCTCAGCGATTTGTTGCCTACAAGTTCAAAGTTGTGGAAGGCGTTCAGCCATAAGCTATCGTATCATATGTCGGTGATCAGTGCAAACAGTGAAGAGTTGCTTGTTTTGGCACCCGCTGAAAGTTTCACACGATGTCAGTACGATCTGGTGAGTTATTCAGTACGGTACAGTACCTATTCAGTCGTGGCCCTAGTGGGTCTGCTGTACTCTGTCGTTAACGCACTGCATTGTGAGAAAGATGATGCACCTGTGTAAGTAGCCTACGTGACGTCATGACTGCTTTTCTTCCTACAGGAATCTGTGATTCGGAAAGCCCATAAGGACATTTACCCTCGCAGTTATCGGTATAACTGGCGGAGTGAAACGGAAAAGGAGTGGCCGTGCTGTTTGCCGTTTAAGTTTGACTTGGTGCAGGACAGTGTTGCAGGAACGGACTGGACCTTGGATGACGTTACACACGACGTGTTGAAAGTGATTTTCAAGTATCTGGATACCGTCGAGAAGACCCTTTGCCGACGAGTCTGTCGCGCCTTCGACGCGCTGATCAACCAAGTCGTGTCTGGAGAAATCTGGATCACATGTCATCGGTGTTGCTGTGAACTCTGCTGCAAATGCCCTGCGTACCTTGACTACTACCAGTTAGCCGCTTCAGTCCTCAAATATTTTACCCGACAGACCCGCACCATCATCCTGGCACACGACAATACAGACATCCTGTTCGCTCTATTTTCTTTCGTGCGAATGTGTCTCGACAGCGGTATCTGCGTTGTCAGCCAGCCAGTGCTGATCGTGGCTTCTTACTGCCAAACCGGCCATGATGGTTACTTTTACACCCAAGCGGAGTTTTTCGCGGAATGCTTGGCCGGCGGGTGCTATCACAGTCTACTCCTCCACCGGTGCACCGTGATATATTTCTTTCCTGAATTACGTTTCAGCGGCTCGTTGCCAGTGGGCTGCGGGAATGCGGAACTGTATCAACTGATTGAGAGCCACGTGCCGCTCGTCGATGTGCAGCTAGCGACCGCGTGGGTTGCTCAGGCGATGCAGCTGCAGCAGAGGGATAGGCGGAATATCCTCTTGGTAATGTACTCGGCTGGGGTGTTGTATAGAGTACGTTCACAGCAGCCCTATTTTTCTGCAGGTGCTGAATGAGATCACTAAGTCAGACCCGCGACCGAGCAATCCCTACTTTGACCACGACTGGAGAATGGACAATCTGGCCGCCCTGGACGTCAGCAAGCTCTCCAATCTTGCCCTGTATTATCTGAGCCAGGATGCCCCGCCGAATCTGTTTGAGCAGCTGGCCAATGGCTTTTAATGCATTCTCTCTTCGTCGGCAACGTGCGGACTTCCGTAATGCCGTTCCTGTTGGATAATTTATGGTGTTTTATTAATTCTGTCGAGTGTGCGTTACTGGGTGTATCCACTATTTGACCGAAGGGTTTTCCTGTTCTCCTCAGGGCTTCCGTTGGTGGTTGTTTTTATGATGTTCGGTTGCGCGCGAGAAACCTCTTCTGCTGTGACTCTGCAAGTTGACAGTTATGACGTTGCAATGTACTAGGTTTATGGTTTAAGGTTATACGTTCTCATAAAGATATACGACGAATATTTTGTACAGTGTACATACGGTATAGTTTTCCGCTAAATGAACCAGATAGGGACATTCGTTGGTGAGAAAAGGTACGTCAAGCCCCACGGGACAGGGTCGCGGCTGCGCTAGCGAGAAACAGTTAGCAGAGTAACTGCTAACAGCTTGATGTCGATATGGGTATACGGTACTGGACCGAGTCCAGATATCACCGGTACAAATAGTTTTGAATGGTACTAAGTACGGTCTGCGGCCACTGCCCAGCGAACGTTCATTGATATTATCTGTCCAGCAGCGAAACTTTTGGCCGCCGATAGGACCTGTGCGCCATGATGTGCTGGAGAACATAGGTAGTGGTTAGAAGCCGGACACCGTCGCGCTTGCGGCTTGCCCGCATCATTTCCACTCAGAAAAGATGCACTATTGTCTACCACGCGCAACTCGAATGAAATGACTCAGGTATGTTGCGTACAGGAGGCAGGCATAATATCGAATACTCGGGCATATAATCAACATAACATAAGTCATACATCCACGGACCGTTTCGGGTACTTGCGCCTGATTGGTTAAACAGGGACCGTTTGATATTCCCGGTGGGTAGACACAGTACGCACAGCAAGGCTGACCAAAAGTTCCCGAAGAACTGTACGTGGATGTACCTTAATTTCACATGCTGGCACCGTAATATATGCCGTCTCCTCGTGTGATTGTTTCGGTAGAATAGGCGAAGACCAACGCCCAAAGCGACAGGCGCGATTATAACGGGACCTTAGGACCTTTTGATATAGTGCTAACTGTCGTGTATTCAGGATATACTGTATTACTCCGTTCGGGAGCTGCTAGATCGCTAAGTGCTCATAGCAGCATGTACAACATAGAATCATGTAGAGGTTTGCAGGAGCACTAGTAGCTGCACTACAGAGAGACAAACTTTCCCGGAATCTCGTGACTAGCGTGCTCGTACACTGCCGACAGGGACTGTGCAGCATGGCATGAAACACGATGAGATTCCCATTCATCGCGATAACGATCTGAAGGCTGTATAGTGGGAAAAATGAACAAAAAGATGCAAGAAAAATGTTACCAAAAATGTTCCGGTTCTACGTCATCCAGATCAGGAAGTCCATTGTTCAGCATGTGCCAGAAGTCGTTTGCGGTCAATGGAGGCGCAGTTCTTAGAGCGGAGAATCTTACAATTATGGAGTCCCGCAAAAAGTGGCCGGATCGCTTTGGTTCGACGTGAACTCCGAAATTCTGCAGGACAAGCTGCCGGCACACTCCCGCCATCACTGCAAGACCTTCCCACATGATGTTGATCCAGTTGTAACAATCCAAGTGATAATGCCATTCTCCAGTCAACAGGACAACATCGACAGCCGGTAGTCCCTTTTTGGTCATAATGTGCTTCACAAGGTTGGCAGTTGGGCTCAGTCGGCCTTCATCGTCAACGGTTCCACCGCACAGGACCAGTAGCCCGGTCTGCCGGGTCCAACAGTTGTACAGGCAGTACGCAAATCGGTACATTCTGAGTGTATCAACCGGATGAGTCTGGTTAATATACGGCTACGCTACGCCATACGACCCATCTACATCTGTGTTACGGACTTGAAAAATAAACTTGCGCTTTTCCACTGCAATCTTTTCCCAGACCCGTCCTTTGTATTCGGTTTCAGTTGTTCTTCTCTAGAGCCTTTGACGGTTATGAAAATGGTTATGAAAATGTCGTATATCGTGAAAAAGGCTTGGAACAGTGATACGAAAGGGCGCATGCGCACATTATTGGACTGTTCACACACGCAAAAACCGTAGCGCGAAGTAATAAATAAATCGTAAACCAAAAGCTTTTCGTAGCGCAACACGGCAGGAAATTGGAATGCAACATATTTGTAAATTGTAACATGCTTTTATAATTATTTTGCGTATGTAGCGCATACAGGCATTTCTCTGCAACACTTGCATATAATTTACAACAATAAAAGTGACGAGTGGTTTACAACAAGCCAACGGTGGGTCGTCCAACCCTCCTAAAGATATCGGCAAATGGCTATCTTTAAACATCCGGTAGAGCGGATCGCCCTGTACGGCATCATTTTGTCAGCCAAGAGCCCAGTATTCACGTGGATGCAAAAACGATATTCCACAAGCCGTATTGCCGTTATAAATTTACGAGGCCGGTGTTAGGATTGCCGGATCAATAATAATGACGCATATCTACGTCATGATAAACGTCATGATAAACTATATGATATCATTCCGGGCGTTGTGCTTGCATTAGATATGCACACAATTAGCATATGTTTGTATTGCTGATTTGTTGGTTGGGTATTTAATGACACTTCTGATAATCCATGGTTTATAGACGATGGTCAGTTAGTCTGTGACCGTTGGTCATTTGTGTTGCTTTATTGCCTTTGGTTGATCGTGAGCTGGGTCAGCGGGAGATTCCTTCAAATCAGCCTATGGGTTGTGACGATGGCGTCTTCCGGTGTACACGGCGCCCTCGTTGGGGAGATTGTTTGCTGTGTTGCACAGCGTGTACG
>JAQGAU010002935.1:0-14252 GCA_034698045.1 Paramacrobiotus richtersi
ATGTGTACGATATGCGGTAACGATACACATCTGCGCTTTGATGCAAAAAATTGTCTTTGGAAACCACCCAAAACGGAACCCGCTAGGTATTCTTTCTCCTAAAATGTCTTAGCATAAGAAAAACAAGTAGCTCTATAATATTTCAAAACGTGAACATGTTTTCATGCAGCTTTACAATCCATTTAACACTGAACTTTAATGGGAATGTGGTACAACGAAGCGGGCGCTAAAGACTACTACTGCAGTTATGTCAAAACTAAAAACTGAAACTCAAACAACCAGAACCACTCTTATCATTAAAAACCGTCTTATTACATGGCAGTGGACCCAACACCGGCGTCGCGGTACGTACCTCTAACGATAGCAACAGAAAAACGCTGTTTCAAAAATGCAGCAGAACGCGCCTCGCCCGATTTTTCAAAACTTTTGCGACCGAAAAACTTGCAAAACTCTTTTGTGGATTCGCCAAAGACTCCAAGGGTTTCACAGACGACCGGTTGAAAGAGATATGGAGCTCGTAAAAATTCATAGTGATTCTTCTTTGCTGCCTTTCCAGTTACGCGCTACTGTCCGAGCTTTCCTTGACGAACCATCCCCGTACGAGGATGCTATCGTGCAAGATCACGTAGCATCCCACGCAATCCATTTAACAAGTAAAATAATTCATAATTAGGATTACTTCACTGCAGAAGTTTAATACGCGCGCGCAAAGTACACGGTCACACAAATTTTCTGTTTTTATTGCGGAAGTGTCCTATTATATACCTACAAAGCAGGCATAATGCGTATGTCAGAAGTGCCCAGAAATGGATAGTCCTAATCTCGGCAGGGTTTGCCGAAAAAAGGTACGCAGGATGAATGGCGTCGCGACACTAGCCATACAAGGCATGGGACTGACAGCAATTCTCCCGTGACATTATCCCACGTTCGCATTTATTGCTTATATACACATTACATGAGCCGAAGTATAAAAAAATGAGCGCAACTATGTACTATATATATGGTGCATATATTAAATTATAGTATTAGAAAACGTGATTTGTGTAATGTTGGACCATAAATGCAACGCAGTCACAGTCAACGAATTTTTAGCTGTTAACGTGGCGACATTTGCACCGAGCGAACACTTATCCCACGTAAACTAATATAGAAAATACTAGCAGTTCCTTGAAAGTCCAGCTGTTGTTTATATGGTACGTACGTAGTGATAGTCTAATTAGTTACATATTCAGATACCAGGCCAATACTTATACTATTGCACACTAAGACTAAAAAAACATTTAATAAACTGTAAGATTCACAATCCATCAATCTATTTATGACACTTTTCCGATTCTTTATGTACCGGTAATAACGAAAGATATTGAAGAAAATTGACTTATTTCTGCCACACCCAGCTGGGAACTGTGATCCCGGCGATGCAGGTGTAGCAGACGTGGACGGTAGATACAATACGTACTTCCATGTTCAGGTACAATGTGCAAGCGCCCAACGCCGTTCGACTGTAATTCACGAACGGTTTGTTTATTTCTGCATTTTGTTTACACTGGGAAATCGATAGTAAAATCATTAAATTTGTGGGAACCTTTTTTTGCACATGTACGAATAACTGGATGGATCCATGCGTGTATACAACTGTAAAAATGTCACAGAAACGTTTTACAAAAGTTGGTATTATATATAAGCAACATATCTGTTTCATTTAATTTGTTAATGCCATTTTCTTTCAGATTTTTGTTTTTAACATCAACCACAAAATTACTTTTTATAATCAGCATGGAATTGTTCTTCCTCCGTATAAGACCGCGACAAAAGGAAAAAGTCGCTCATTTTATCGTCGCATATTTGCAAAGGAAAGCTCTGTACATGTCTTTGTCATGGATCTTCATAAACCCAGCTGCCAGTTGGGAACTTAGTCGATTACCCGCGATACTTACCTAATATTAATAATGAATGAGACACTTTTTGCAAAGCCGACATATATAGTAAGACGTCTGGCTATAAGATCGTTAGCGTGGGTTCGACTCCCACCTTGAGTACTTTTATCTAAATTCCTAATTCTAAAATCAACCAAAAAATTATAAAATTCACAAACTCCAAAAATTTCCAATAGCCACTGAAGTCCCTTCTAAAGGGTTTGGCTACTGCAGTGTTATAATAATAATAATAATATACGGAACAGAGACATACATAAGGACAAAAAACAAAAGAAATTTCGGTGCATTTTTTCCACTGTTTTTAGACACCGCTACACAAGTAATGGCATTTCGATGCATATGGCTTTATGACTGTTATATATATATCTCCTTACTCCTTAGAACAAGTCTTGCTCTAATTACATTGTTATAACTATAAGGATACTTCAGTTACTGACATAATAACTTATATAGCACTGACGTAGCCGATACAGTAGCCACTTTATTGTTTTAAGTAATAATTAATACAAGTATATACAAAGCAGCATATTTTGACAACTGCTGTGATAGGTCACCTGTACCGTACACAGTAAGTGACCGCGATATGGTATCGGAGTGATCACATACTAGTACTATTACGATTTTAACCGGAAAGTTTTTCTAGAGTTTTGAGAGGGTGGAATATTTATTTTAAATATATACCAGAATAACATCTCGCTCGAGAAATAATACTACTTTTCGTACGCGTTCTTTGCATACCTTTTTGCAAAAAGGTTTCCGAATCTTAATCTTCTTCATATATAAATGCTATTTTCTGGTTGATTAATTACCGCTGTTTGGTTCTACATTAATTAATGTAGCAAAAATAGCTGTATAACAAAATGTATATCTTAATACTTGATTATCTGGTTTGAAATCATATGCCTATGCATATTGCTTTCGTTAATGAATCATCGTTTATTTAGCTTGTAAGGTAATTAATACATAGAGACAGTTGTGCATGTACGCCTGTTTTTGTGTAAAATGGCGTAGGTAGTCGGATTTTAAATGTTTTTATTAATTTCCTGGCAGAAATAATTTGCAGGCAGCATTACAGAAGGCGCAGCTGCGGTAGTTTGGCAAAAGGATTGGTGATTGTAGATAATATTGTTTAAGTCATCGGAACGTTGATCTTTTAAAATGTGGCCAAGGAAGGTAAATAACCGATAAAGTAGTCTTCACCAAACGTTTAGACGAACGAACACACGGACAGATTCGAATTAGAAAAAAATACAAACCAGACCGAAACTGATGAGGTCTTTCACGGTGCTAGCATAAGGTGCATTTATTGTACGATGGGCTGTTGTATTTATGCTTCAAAGATGTCGATCTCCTTAATTAGATCCATGGTCTAAAGTAGGAGTTCCAGCTAAAGATACGAATAAATTATTTGCAACATAGCATACACTGTATACATATAATCACAGCGAACAGGAAAACAATTGTAGATACAACACCGCGAAGACCAGAATAGAACAACGTCCTAAGTGTTGTTGCCGCAAGAAAACCATGATTTGTAACATTCCATGGCTAGGCCTGTAAGGTTACCGTTACTCAGCAAAATAAAAAAACACATACTAGTACTCAAATGAATGAGGGATGACTTGCTGAACCCAGCCGCCCCAGAAGGGCACAGGTTGTTCAGCAACCCACAGTTCACCGTGATTTTATCCGCTTTAGCATTCACGAAGTTCGAAAAACGCTTTAGAAATAACCAGCGTAAGTAATTTATTGCCGCATCCTATACATGACCTTTAACCTTCGCCTTTGGAAGGCTGGACTTATGTGAATATGTATCGTATGAGTACTAGTAAAGTCGAAGTCAATAAACGACATATTTGTCAGACAGCCTTTAAACATATGGTAACTGACCATTGTCAGCGCGAATGATTTACTGAAGATACCAGTTCACCGCACCAGACTGCATTTTTGTCTAGATTTTTTCTTTTAAAATAACCCCATGGATGTGCTCTGCGATTTTTCCGACCTACTGGTGAGGATGTTCGCTGTAAATCTTGACGCGATTCGGTCACAGCCGATAGCAGACGAAAATTACGTATTTTATGTCTAGCTGTTAGTCACGTGATCGATCTAACCGGTTTTGGTTGTGAACAGAGTTCGACGAACCAACTCTTTTTAACTGCAGTTTTGCGAATTTAAAGGTGAAATTTGTGTGGTGGGTTTAAAGTTAATGCAGTTGGGAGGATGTTCACCTCAGGACTATGATCACATAACTTTGTGTCATGCAGGATAGTCACGGTACAACGTTATTTCGCAACCTTGGTTTAATTCTGTTGCACGTATATATACGCTTAGGTTTTGGAAACACCCGAGTGCTGTGAGTATAGTAAGATTGTATTCGTTAAAAAATAATCTTGTAATACACATTTTTGAGGTAAAAGAAACATGCAGTTATCCTCCTCAGAAACTATGCCAGTAATAAGTTATGTACTGGCGTCATGCATACGCTCCTGTACATTACGTATAACAGCTACAGAAAAATGCTTTAGCATAACAACGTATCGTTTACGGCGTCTGACTAGTTATAATACGTTCAATAGAATGGTAATAAATTAATAAAAGATTGACGAAAACATTAATTTCACTTTCTTTTGTGACCTGACCTTGAACTCATCTTTATAGATCAGAAAACAAATTTCTGTAGTATGGTTATAAACGTTTTTGTAACGGTACGTACGTATGTAATAATTACCGATACTGTAATCGTAACTAGAAGGGCTACACGCATACTGTATATATGCCGAACTTGTTTAGTAACGCTTTACGAAAATCCATCGTACGAATTGCACGCTTTTTGTGCAGAAAAACTCCGAGATGAGTCGCGATACATGTCTGAGTAATAATATTGTCCAGTACGATCTGGCCGGGGTTACTGTGTCAGCAGAACATTACCCACTTCAGAATGACGTCGATTATTGCGGTCATAATACGTAGAATAGAATTCTTACTCACTTGTTTATACGCCTCTTACCTGCAGTAAATATTTTTCTTTGTATTTTATTTGCGAATCTTCATGATTCATATTGCGCAGAGTCCGTTGGTTTCCGGGTGTGATTATCGGTATCAAAAGTGAAAAAAAAATTGATTTGTTTGTTGTGAAACAGAAATGAAACGGACAAACGGTCAGCATTCTAAAGTGAAAGTGTATCGGTTTGTTCGAGCTTGACCGGTCTCTCCTCCATGGCCACGCGTTTGTTCGAAAGTATCAAGTAGTAGGTTGAATGCCCTTTCAAATGCTTCGCGGTAGCTGGGCATAGTTCGATAAACCTACATGCATAATATACACAGTATCGTATAGAAATGCTGTTTAAAGTACACGGTGTTGATATGGCGGTTACGCAACACCGCACTAGCCGCTGCCGGGAGGAACAACGAATACGTAATCGAACGTTTTTCGTATTTAAAGTATACACGGGTATGCTTCTGTTCCCCAGCCTTGCGGTGATGAATATCAGCTTGTACTGTTTAAGGGATAAGAACGGCTTTTCATTGGCTTCTGTTGTTTCCGTATATTTCGTTGTATTACGCATCAAGAGTTTAAATTCTGGAAAAATACAGAATGGCGGTGGGTGTACGAGAAAGTACCGCCTCTAAACAGCAAAAAAGCCAGGGTTATTATTGCGAATGATTTCTTGAAATACTGCTTGACATTAGGAAATCTGGTGAAGAAAAGCGAAAGCGGCCTTCTATATAAACAGAGCGACATGCACAGAAAAATCTCATCGACTTCTTTAGTGCACTGGGTCAGCATCGGACCTACTTACTTTCACTACCGTCTTCTCTACTTGGATTATCGATAGTGCTTTTACATAAAGGATTTACGGTTATACCACACAGTACGGTCATAATCTGCATTATGGATACGATTTTAATGTTTTTGCATCCGCTTTGGTCAGCTGTAACAGCTACCATGCGTTACGAAACTTGCGTGCTATCTGCACTAGTAGTGACCGTGCTATTATGTTATCTGCGGATATTTAAACAACATCGCAATCTTCCGCCTTCGCCACTGCAGTTCCCGATTGTTGGATGCTTGCCTTTTCTGGATGCATTACCCCATGTGTCTTTCACGAAATGGGCGAAAAAATTCGGAAAAATCTTCAGCTGCCGATTGGGCGGCAACATGGTTGTTGTGCTCAATGACGCTGACCTGATACGTGAGGCGTTCTCTAAGCCGGTATTCAACGGGCGACCTCATATGTACACTGCTCAGGTAAATAAAAGTTTATTATGGTAAATGAAAGTTATTAATATTAGATTTATTGTACAGGTGACCAGCAAAGGAATGGGAATCTCATTTGCATCTGACGAAACATGGCCCATGCACCGTCGATTTGCATTCAAAACCTTCAAAACTCTCGGGGTGGGCAGTGGCCAGTTTGAAGGTCACGTGCTGGAAGAAACCGAGCGTCTTGTGAAAAACATTGCCTCAACAAACGGCAGACCGTTCGACAATAAAAACTTTCTCCAAACAGCCGTCGGCAATGTCCTTTGCGGAGTCCTCTTTGGAATGCGTTATGATGCGGAAAATCTGGCAACATGCGCTTTTTATGACAACATGAACGCGGTGTTTCAGTATTTTGGCACAGCCGGTGCACTGAATATTTTCCCTTTTCTTCGCATTATTCCCACAATTCGACACAGCTTTTCCAAAGTGGTAGATGCCCTCGAAGGCGCAGCGCAATATATTGCGGAATTTATTAAAAAACAAGAAGAATATAACTCATGGGATTCGTCCGTAATTGCGGATTTCACCGATGCCTTCATCAAAGCTAGAAAGGACGAGAAATCTCGGCTAGGTCGATCGGTACTGTTTACCGGTAGGTCATATTTTGTTTGTTGTACCTGATGGCTTTAATTTCTCGGAAAGGAAGTTGACCGTGATTCACTTATCGGTTTCAGATCAACAATATATTGGCGCTGCACGTGAACTGTTTCTTACCGGTTACGATACAACCACTTCCACACTGCGATGGGTAAGTCATGTTATATATGATTCAAAAGATACACAGCTATTACAAATTAAGCGTAACAATACAAATGTACAAACAAAATGTGCGCACAGATTACGTCATAATATTTATTTTCTCCATCATACGTGATCAATATATATATAATCTGAGTTTGACTAATTCATCTGACGCTCTACAGGCTTTCCTGTATATTGCCAGAAATAAAGAAGCTCAAGCCAGAGTTCAGCAAGAACTGGACGAGGTACTGGGACAAGGGCGTTTTCCCAACTACTCCGATATGGCAAAGCTTCCTTACACACAAGCGGCCATTTTCGAATCTCAGCGTCTAAGTTCAATTGGTCCGCTCGGAATACCCCACCGCGCTGTCGAAGAAACTGAATTATGCGGTTACACAATTCCAAAGGATGCCTGGATTTTTACCAACTTGTGGCACATACATCGTAATCCAGCGATATGGAATGAACCGGATGAGTTCCGTCCAGAAAGATTTCTTAGCGCTACCGGCACATCGCTTGTTGTTCCAAAAGATTTCATACCGTTCTCGATTGGTAAGTTTTTTTATCAAGAAATACACACCATACTGCTTCGGTTCTGTGCTCATATGCATAGAGTTGTTCGCAGTATATTATGCATTGTCTACATACAGGTTCTGCAGGAAAAACAATGCCAGATTGAGTGATAGTTTTGAGTATAACTCCTCGCTATCCAGCTTGTTAAAAACCATATATAGTTCGATTTTTCACCATTTCTGACAATTCTTGTGGATAGCTATAGCGTAACGGTCACATAAACTGAAAAATGTTTTACCCAATAATTTATAAGCAGTAGAGACACAAACCCTTATAATAGCATACACACACCCTGATTTGTGTAACATGTACATATGTACAACGGGGAACAATATTTAAAATCTTTACACTTATAATAGCATATGTTGTCAAACATGGTGGAAATTTATTTTTGGCAAGTGCCGCCACGGGCATTCAACTATTGCATAATTCGATACAAATTTTATGTATTGATAAAGTACAAGGTCATACAATGACGAGAATGCTTAATTGCAGGAAAGCGGTCCTGTCCCGGAGAATCGGTAGCCAAAATGCAGCTGTTTTTATTATTTGCCACTGTACTGCAGCAGTTCTCACTGGAGCTCGAAGGCAATTATAGTCTGGAGCCACACTCCAATGGAATAACGCTAGATACGCACGATTATTTACTACGGGCTACCGTCCGATAAATCAACTGTCGCCAAACCCCAAAGACAGACAGACAGGCAGCATTGCCGCCATATTATAGTTCCTAAGCGCACAATTGTTCCCTTCTGATAATCTTTCTTGTCAAAAAAATCTGGCTGTTAAGGCATTTGTTACGAACGTCAAAGCGATATCTAATTTATTTTCTGCTGGAATGCACGTGTACGTCTATGCTTTGTGATGAAAATTATAATGGGTAATAAACAATATGCTATGCAGACAAAAGTGTTTCTGTTATCGAGAGAGTGCAATATAGAAATGTAATTAACGTTTCTATAGTACGCTGCCGGCTTTATCTTCATTCATACAACTTTACAAGTACAGCGTATCTCAATTTAATCATTCATTTTGGTCTTTTTAGATATATCTGACTGATAACAGCAAATAATTATTAAAATAAGCGTATCAGTGCTGATAAATAATTTCTAGTTACATTTATTATTGTCGTCTACTTTATGCCATATCACAATGCGGCAAGCAATGGTTTGCTCCATGCTGACCATGTGGAAGGACAGCAACGGAAACTAAATTGTATACGAAAATATTTCCCCATGCAGACGTATACCGATAATGAATGCGATTAATCTTGAATTGTACTAATATTGATCATCTTTGTAAGTCCACAAAGTTAACTGGAGTGGATTGCAGTTGACCATAACACGGACTAATTGTAATGGCCACAAAGGCTCGCACCGGCGCCATACAAAATCTAAAATATACATTTTTATGCATGGATCTTGGTAAGGTTTCAAGTATCTCTTGTAGGTTGCTGTAACAAAAGTGTACCCACACATTCCACTACCATGCAGGGTATAAAACTGATTGTGAGTGAGTGGGCAATAAACACGGATGAAAAACAGCTGCACTTCGCAAAACACAATTTTATTCAAACGCAGCTTACTGCACAGATAACTCCCGACCAAGATTACAAAAGTATTTTCACAAGTCTGGCCCGAAAAAAACCGACCATTCTCCTTCACTCCAAAAAAACTAAAGATCTAGGTAGCCAATACTGTCAGATTTTCGTGAAATTTGGAACAAACGCAAAACACTTTCTCAGGAAAGAGCATAAAAGGGATTACATCTTCCTTCGTTTAGGAGCTTCCGGACCGTTCTTCTCCGTATCCAGAGTCTTCTTGCCCAGTCCTTGTGTAGAACCGGCAGCGGTCTTCGCTCCTCGAGTCGCATGCGAACCGAGTCCTACAGTGGCTGGCGGCACTGGGCGGTAACGACATTCATATGAGCCACATTCGCACTTGAACTCGTAATTCTTCATCGTCCAAAAGCTTTTCCCGTAGTCGAAACAAATCTACAAAAACGACATAACCTCGGCTGCGAAACTGACTTCAAACCATGCTACAAAAATTATGCTCCACATCGTGTTCTAATTTTGGTGTGGTAATAACTGCACATTTTCGTTATTCACTTTTATATCAGCGATGCCCGAAGTTTACTTTACCTCGTCTCCGGCATGGATATCTTTGGCCGCAAAGAAAGCTATTCGAGGGAAACGCGCGTCTTGAATCTGATGGAAAAACCAAATAGGTTGCGCACTGGGACTGCAGCTATGGTTGATAAATCTGGCCACATTCCCAGTTTTTTCAGCATCAACGCAGTATATTTCCTTTTTATTATTACTATTCCCATTCGTCTCACAATGTCGCAGTTCAAACAAGTATACTCCAGCAATTTCCCGCGTGTTAACCTCCTGATCCGTGACAATTTCTCCCTGTATGCAGAAAGAAAGTTGTTACAGCAAAACAGACTAGTAATCTTACAAAACGATCAAATGTATGCAAGTCACACGCAGCGTTCATCAGCACCAGAATCCAATTACAATAACTCAACAATAGAAGTACTGCAATATCGTAAAGTCAGACTGGAGACTGACAGATCCTAATTTCCCGTTCTTTTTTCGGAACTAAAATTCCAACTTTTTATACTTAACTCACATTCCAAACTAGTAGATATTTAACGTCAACATATCTTAATGACTGTATCAGATTCCGCACACCTGCTTCTGCCAGTTTCCTTATTTTTCTTTACTTACACAGTATTCTGCCAGGAAATCCCCTTCCTGAATAAAAGATCGCGCGAACAATCCCCATCCGCGGTTGAGTGTCTTACGGACTTCCAAGGGGGCACGAATGCCCTTCTGGATTACCCGATTCCCACAGTTCGGTCCACACTGGCACAACTCGTGGCATTCGTAGAGGATGTTGCGCGTGTCGTCCTGGCACTTGGGGCCCAGTCGATTATCCGCGTAGTACCGTGAACTTGTCTGCCGACATTTGCACACCTCCGGATTGCACACAGGACCACATGTGCATGAGACCAAACTGTTTCGAGCCATGGACAATTTGATGTTGGAAGAAAACACATTACGGCTAACATAAGTGAAGTGACGGCCAAGTGCCTGGTCATCCGGCCGGCCAATCATTCGGATCGCAGCGCGTTCTTTACCGTTAGTAATATCAGGACAAACGGCGAAATTCTCCTCTTGTTCAATCCATTTTTGCTCGATCAAACCCCAGACAGATGGCCAATCTCTATAACGAACAGTTAGAAATCTTTGCTTTTTTTCGAAATATATTAAAAACGGTTGATATAAAATTACCTAACGATGCAATTAAAAAACCCTGAAATGGCAGCTCGATAAAACCCTCTCACAAATTCATAAATCCTATCGATACAAAAACTGAAATCGTAGTTTCACTAAAATAGAACCCATTTTTCGCACAGTTAGTAAACTGCGTTCTTCATCACACTGAATTTCTTTCAGACGTACGAAATGAAAAACAAAGTACATACTGGCACAGTTCTCGGATCTCTTTCAGTGGTCGCTGCTGTATATCCGAAAAGTGAAATAAAACAATCATAACGGCAGTTTCCTCGTCATGGTCCTTAACAGCTCGCTTAAACCTCACGTAATGATCTTTCGGTTCTGGCAGAAGACGTTCCGCATGGACACGAAGATAAACTGGAACAAAAAGATCTTGATTTTCCTCGGTCAAGATTTTCACCATGGACGGAGTGGCCAGCTGGTAATCCACCAAACGAAAGATTAAATGATGCTCCGAACTGGATTCTAGCATTTGCTGTAGCAGAGATCGTCCCTCCTTGTCTTTTCGATCCAAATCGCATTTACACTCTTTACACAAGTATCGTGCGACATCAAACTGGCCGTTCATCACCGAATTCATCACTGGTGTGAAACCCCTGGTATCCACAGTATCAACCGGCACAAGCGCCAAATGCAACAGATGCAGACAGAGTATGTGACCGGAAGACACGGCCAGATCAACAGCCTCCAGCAGCTTTGGTGCCTTAGAAACTTTGGGAGAATATGGAGCCAAATCAAGCAGACAGAAAGCCAACTATAAAACAACGGAAAGATATTAATACACATTCGATAATCGGGCGATGCTACTGCTAGACGAAGATGATACGAATACCGACACACAGTTCCACCTGTAACTATCTGCAGACGAACAAATTTCGCACTAGTTCGAATCTGTACTTGAAACCCAATGTGTGACTGTTTTACAATATGGTGGTGGCCCTACCATCAGAATATCGTCATCTCGAACCGAATTGATCAGCACATCATCCTCTCGCTTTTTGGCAAACTCCGAAGGTGTCAGACCAGCCATCTTGGTCATCAGCTCGGCCATGCGGCGAATATCACCTTCGCGCCACAGTCCCTTAGTGTTAAATGGCAGTTTATTGTTAAATCGACAGGTAACACTCGGAGGAACTGTAGGTCTGGACGCTACACGATTCGTAAATGTCAACACCGGAACAGGTTCCAACGGCGCCTCATCGGGTTTTGCGGATAAGGGAAAACCAATAACATCCACACAGTCTTTGATCATGTTCCCGCAGTGTGGACAGTGCAGTGTTGACCAGTTATCCTCTTGAACAAGACACGAGCGATGAAAGAAGTGGTGATCAGTCCCGGATCCGCGACACATAACCGCTGACCCATGATTGTAAAAACCGGCGCACACCGCGCAAATCCGATGGTGCGATAGTTCCTGTTGATGAAAGGAACACAAAGCAACAATTTTATCCGTTGCAACCTCAAAACGAACTGCATAATCGTCTTTGGACAGTGGATTGGAACAGATTCTTGTATTCAGACCATTTTGCATGGTGGCCTCGCACTGTTGTCCTCGGAGGAATGTTGAGGGATTTTGGTGAAACTTGCTGAAATCCAGAGGGGCGCGACGACAGAAGCAGGACCGATACTTGTCCGGCCAAGACTCCACTGGCAAGGATTCCACATCTTGTGCGTCATTTCCAATCACTTCATCAGCAGCTGTGCCACAATTTTCGCGGATTACGCAGTCATCAACTTCGCTCTCGATCGCCACTATGGGCTGTTGTGGCTCCTCATATATTGTTAATGCGGGAATTTCGTCAACGGTATCATCAGACACACGGCTTGTCATGGACGTATCCGCACCGTCCTTCCCTTCTTCCTCGGTTATCCGTTCATTTTCGTTCAAAACTTTGCTGCCATTGTTGACGGCACCATCCCTTATTTCGTGTTGATCTAAACAAGAGTCAACCGGTGGCATAAGGTACTCCAATAGGCAACACGGGCTAGCACCCATAACTTAAAAGACTGAACGAGTTAACCGATTCAAACCGTACTTTTCCGTATCAAAAAAGCAAAGATACTAACAAATGGACACCGAAATTAGGTTAAACAAAGTTGCAGCTTTTGAAGCAAAATGCGAACACTGGTGGTTTGTATTTAATTTATTAACAGCAGGTTTACGGGAGGCATCATTAACAAAGGACGGGTTACCAGTTTGCTCGCCTTGATCCACATTCATGGCTTCGGTTTCGAAATCCTGAACGAACCCCTTGTTCTCCGAAACCTGTTCAGGCAGTTCAACCCGCGAAACTTCATTAACATCCATGTGGACGTCTACAAAAGTCAAAAAAAAACCTACTCTCCCGCACACAACAGTAAAAACATTAAGCGGCTCTTGATTCCGAAACGGTTTTCGGTTTTCACTGCTCTGTGACAGAACCAGTACTTCTACCTGTCTCTGCTGCAGCTTCCGCAGAATTATTGCTTAATGATATATCGACAATTTCCGCTTGTCCATCTGCAGCGACGCTGTCATGCCCTAATCCAAGAGCTGGGTGAGTTTGCACAGGTTCACTTGCAGGGGAATTTGTCTGTTCAAGGCGGAAACCTTCGCCAGAATGGACGAAGTCCGCCAGAATCCGAGCATCAGCTGTATTATCGACATCCATGGAACTGGAAGCATCACCCTCACCACTATTATGGGAACTAGATGCTTCCATTTAGGAAATTATTATTAAGAAGTACAATCTGCAAACTGGTGAGATAACTAGATAAGCACGAATGTAATCACATGGACGGACGAAAGCGACAAAAAAACATTACTTAATTCTGCCTGACACGAAACAGTCTGCTTTGGAATTTTGAAAACAGTGAAAACACTTCACCGTCGGCCAACAGGAGCTACGAACATGCAGCCACCAAAGGGGTACGAGCAGAGTATAGATTTCAATGCGATCGCCGCTCGTGAGAGATCTGTCTTTGGCGGGCCCTCACTTCGCAGTTCTCACCACCATTTTTTAAAATGTCCGCATTCAAAAGATCAGAAAAGATATTTCACAAAGGCAAGTCACTTTAAAGTGTCTTTTTCACGAAAGAAATCTTCGTATTTCATTGACCACGTTATAATGCCGTTGTTTGGAATAGTCTGATAAACTGACAAACCATTCACCACCACCGTGCGGAAGTCTGCAGCGCATAGCTATAGGCTTTAATTTCATGGCGTCATCCGAATACTTCTAAACATTCTGCCTACATCTCCATAAACATTGAGCAAGAAAGATAACAACGAAATAATTAAATTAATATGCACTTCGGACACATAAACTGTAAACCACTGTAGCGGCATCATAAATTTTAAACACATAATTACACATTCAACTGGAACTTTGGACTATCAGAATGCTCTTATGACCCAGAATATTATCGGCCTGACCAAGAGCAAAAT
>JAQGAU010002936.1:0-14251 GCA_034698045.1 Paramacrobiotus richtersi
GGCCCAACTGCTTCCCAGCAGCCAATAGTATTTTTTTTAAGTTCCTTGGGTCGTTGTGTGGCGGTATACAAGTTTTGGAATTTTTCAGAATTTAGACCCTGAAATTGTTCCCTTGTAAGCTGGTGCTATAATATTAATACTATTTTTCCGGTTAATGTCGTTTATCGCTAAAAACTTTTGAAAATTTACAGCGTACTTTAAACATTGCAACGTGTTTCGTGCGAGAAGAGAATAATATACATTCAATATTCGCATTCGTGGTCAGTATTATAACGGCAACTCCTAATTGTCAGATAACTTGCACTATAAGTTTGAGCAAAACAGTGGTCTGCACTCTGTAGATCTACACGTAGTTATACATTAGGTATGGATGTATTATTGTTTTGTTTCCCTTTACGATTCCATCATCCATAATGTGGACGTATTATAACGACCTCGTATATCGATATGCAAGCCCTGGTGCATTTGCGTACATTAGCGACTTGCAATTGTACATTATCGACATTCTTCATTATTACCACTCATCCTATATGCTACGCATCATTTTGCGTGAAGCGTGTTCGTCGGATCATCGGTATCAACAACGATGCCGCCAAAATCAGGGACCGATCTGCAAAAAGCTGATAACACACGTGTCACAAACTGCGGAAGTGGAAGATCTTTCATGCCTTGTTACTCAAATATTGTGAGAACCTGTTCTACGGAAAGAAGTTTACAAGTTGGATTTACGATTGTTTTTGCAGCAATTTTATTTTTGTATGGCAAGGAATACACAGTAAATAATTAGAAAAATGAAATCCATAAATGCCGCATGGTTAAAGATAAAATATCTCGAAAATTAGGAATATTCCTAAGTTACACCAACTCTGTAATTATCTCTTTGGAGCGCCGTTTTGGACTGAACACAAAACAGATTGGATACATTACTGCTGCCATGGAAAGCGAATACATTGCTGTCGCAGTTTTTGTTGCGCGTTTTTGTTTCTCGGTCAAAGCAATCGTCCGCGGTGGATAGCACTGGGCACCGTAATAATGGGATTATCGTTTTTTCTATTTGCTGCTCCTGAGCTAATCTTTCCCAGGCCGGTACATTTGGCACAGGGTGCACCGCACAAATTCTGTGATTCGGAATACAGGAATAATACCGCATTATCTGAACATGACTGGATCGTGTGAGTCGCATAGCGCTACTACGGGACAAGTGTCCGTGTTGGCCATTGCCCACGTTTTGCTTGGCGTCGGAAGTACGTTCGCAATTATGAAAACCGAACACTATCATGGAGGTCACATTTTCAAAAATGTGCTGGCTTTGCTATCACAGCAGGTACTAGCTACTCCGATGATTTTGGGCTTTCCTTATTTGGACGATAATATTCCAGCGCCAGATCTACCAGTTTATTACGGTAAGTAAGAGACACTATAATTTGACCATGATTGGTTCGTGTTAAATAGATCCAAAGGTTCTCTTGACATTTGCCGCAAGTGTTTTTGGCAAAAGCTCTGAGTATATCTATTCCAGTGTTGCAGTATAAAAAAATTCTTAATCCACGCTCGCTTTACTGCAGATGAGTACATTTAGAGAGTGACGCGCTGTTATGAATATCAATACCCGAGTTTCATGCAGGTATTGCCCTCTTCGGAAAACTTATTGGTCCCGCCACAGGATATAGAATAGGATCCGTTTGCACCACGATCTACTACGATTTTACAAGTTACCTAGCTCCATAGCGTTCACTTAAAAATGTCCGCAGGTTATCGAACGAAAGTTATTTACTTTTGGGATTTCACTAGCAAAGTGGTTATGCGCGGGAGTTTTCTCGTGCCAACAACCAAATGGAAAAATTGCTGGTTAACGCCCCAGATTATCGCACAAACAAAAATGCAGGCACCTACCAGTAGATGACTACTCGTACATCCATATGATACCTCGGAATAAATTTTCACGGTTATAAAAAGATACATATATCGAAGCAACTCGCTAGCCACAATAACAAAACAATTGCATTGTTTGCTTAATATGCTTATAACACAGTACATATATGCAAACTACCCATGGCTAAATTTTCTTCTGATCTCCTAGGCATAGGTCCGAGGAATAGTATGTTTCTCGGCTACCGTAACAGTGTCGCCGTAGGACCGCACGATTATCTTCCTAGCAAGGGAACCTCCATAGGAGAAACCTAATCATAGTAATTCGTAGGATTATTCTATATATGTAAAGTTATTTGGTTTATAATTATTATAATAATTATAAACCAAATCTATTAGCTCAAAAGACCAAACCGAACATATCGCAGCTGGGCTGAGCTGGCTAAACATCATCCCGAACTATATATGAAATTAAAAAAAGCCAACCGCGATCAGTAGAAGTACGGCTAGCTTTAAATTTAAACCTGTTAGAAAAAGCACCAAATACAGATATGGCAGAAGAGATCTGCCAGCGTTTACCCGTCCTCCAGGTAAACCTCCGTTCATCAATAAAAATGAAAAACTCCCGCGCGAAGCCATTTCTAAAAAGGGCAAAATTCTCGCGCGTGGGAACCGCACCTAGCGCGAAAGTTGCTCACCGCGGGACCCCACCTTTCTTTCTAATTTCTTTTGTTATTTGATTTAAGGACCTGGAGGTCATAACCCAGCTAATCCGAGATGGATCTCCGCTTGGTATATTGGTTTTATTGTTGTTGCTATTGCACTGACCATCTCCGGATTGCTGATGGCGGTAAGCATGAGAATTTACTATCTCCATGTGCGTGGTTGTGCACACGTTTAGGAGCCATGTACTTCTACGTGTATTTAAGGTGTACGGATACAAAATAATTTTGTCTTTGTATTGTTATAGTTTTGTCCAAAAACTTTGATCAGCAGGAGCAAAGTCAAAATAGGTTCCAAAATGTCTTCAATAGGAGATAGGGCGCTTTGTCAGATGGTGGGCTCGGAAATCGGAATCAACAGTACGACTTGAAAATCAGGCATGCACGGAGGTGCCAGCTGCAGATTGTTTTCGTTGGACTCCTGGAAAGGTAGATCAGAGGATTTCCAGGGTCGGCTTGTTTGAAGCTTGACTTTTTACATTAGGATACACTGTACAGATTGTCATTAAAGAGCCTGTCCTTAAATCTCTCATTTTCTTTACTTACAGAACTGGTTATAGGATTGCGGAGATTGTTTACCAATTTTGCGTTCATGTGCCGCACCAGCAGCATGTCTGTTGAAGGAATGATTATTGGAGGTATACATTTTTCTGTCAATGCGGAAAGACCTGACGGCGAAAAATATGCTAAAGGTCATCACTTTCGTTCAAGCACATTGAACTCAAAGTTTCCTACACTCTATTCCGAAGTACTTCGCTCAGCAGTTTAACACCACTCAGTCCCAAGCGGCTTTGAGCGGAGGTAAATTTGACATTTCAACGTACGAGTGTATGCATACTTAGCGTTAACGCTAGTCAATACTAGTTAAAATTAAAAGTTTGAGGTAAGGCATCACTTTCATAACTGCAGGTTTGCCCGTTGTAATTTCGGTCAGCTGTGGAATTGTTGCTGGCAACGTACTTACGAAAAAATTGCACTTTTTGCCCAGGCATGTGGCGCTTTCTCCTGTAATCCCTAATTTTAGCCTGGCCACCGGTTTGTTTATTGCCATTGGTCTCAAGTTTGCACCAACGGAAATATATGGTCTCGCAGCAGCCAATCAGGAAAGCGTTGCCGGAAAAGCCTTCGACATGGCATCGTGTCCGGCAAGCCGAGATTATGGTTGTGATATACGACAGTTTAGTCCCGTATGCGATCCACAGAGCGCAGTAAGTTTTTATTCTCCTTGTTTTGCTGGATGCAGCGAAAATGGAACGCTGAACATGGTAGAAAAGGTAACAGCTGAATTTATCAGCAGATCGGCTGAAACAATATGTCGACTTTGTGAATTTTCAGAAACGTTATTAGCGAAACTGCCAATGCCTGGTTAGTGCATGTCAATCGCACTCACTGAACCAAGTGAACACAATAGCACGATCAAGCAATCTGTTATGCATCTTAATGGAGCAATTTCTCCCGAACTGCGCGATGGTTTATGTAACATGCCAACAAGAATTGTCAGACCGAAATGAACGGGCTCACCGCGTTACTTGTGATATCCGTGCTTTTCTACGGTATTGCTTTGCCTGGACAGGTCATAAAATCCAGTTCCGGTACGAAATTAATGAACCCTTGACGAATTTCTTCTGCAAACATGTTTTCAAGCAGGGTGGTGGACGTAGATCTAAAGAACTTATGCGCTGGACTAAAGTCGTCGGCGGTCTCAGCTTTTGGGCTTCTTCCTGCTCCCGTTTTTGCTGCCGCCATTGTCGACTCCACGTGCGATTTATTGGCAAATCACGACTTGTGGGAGGACAGGAGCTTGTCTCTTTTACGTCACCGATCAGTTCCGATGGAAGTTGTTTCTGACCGCTGGTTGCTTAAAGTTTCTAACCGTAATTTTGGATGGTCTGGTAAGGGCGTGTCGTAAAAATTCGAAACAGTCATTTGAATCTTGGTACGAGAATCTTGAATCTCGTACTGTTTACTTGGTACTGGTACTGTTTCGAATCATGCGTGTCCTACAACTTTTTTCGTTTGGCTTCTTTCTTACCGATGTGGGCGGAGCTTACACTGGAAATAGCACAGACTTCCAAATCTGAAAAATGGTTACTCTGATGTGGAATTGGAAAACACTGGATTCTACTGTTTTAGGCATGCAATCCAGACTGGAATTCCAGTACCTGGCCTTTTCTGCTGTCGTGCGAAAACACTACACCTGCGTAATTTGTTAACCCACTTTTGATTGGAGAGTGTGTAATGAGGTGCGAAGAGCACGCACGGCAATTAAATTTTATTCCCAATTTTAACTGGTGTGTTACCGTGTGTAATGAAGCGGTGTAATTGATTACGTAAAGCGTTTAAAACTGAACTAGAAGCATACGCGCGAGCAATTAAACCTGTCAAGGGTGACGGTAGTTTTCTTATAACTAGCTTTTGCGGCCAAATATGCCGGGACGAATGTCGCCGGAACAAGTCGCTTCTCCCATGTGTCGCCGCGCCGTATTTGAAAGATTTTATAGCAGATTACGATCGCAACAAAATACAGCTACCTAATACATAATAACTCCTTTATCAGTCACATGCATATAAGTACATGCAGCAATGTGAGTATGTTGTACTCATATTTACGGATGTTTTTATAGCTCTTTAATGTTTCAGATGGAGGACTCGGAATCACCTTTACGACTGGAAAATTAGGCATACACAGAAGTACCCGCTGCAAACCAGTGTTGATTCGTTTTTCTACCGGCCGGACAATTACCGGAAAAAGCTCCCGTTCCGGTAAAAAAACGGGAACGGGTGAGGCTTCGAACGGGACGGGAACGGAACGGAAAGCAGAATTGAGAGACGGGAGAGACAGTCCCGTCTCCCGTTTCCCGTTCTGAGATTTTGAAAGCGAATCCGCGTTCAGTCTGCAACGTCTTCGCAATAAATTTAATTCTGCATCGATTTAAATCATGATTTTATTGCAATTTTGTTTCGAAAGCACTCGCTGGCTTCGCGCTTCGCGCGACATAACAACCTGTTGGTAGTCAGAAGCGCAAAAAAAATTCACAAGGCAGTGTCGTTTAGCTTGGTTTGAAAAAATACAATGGAACGTTAAGCAATTATTTTATTTCACGACTAATAAAAAAATTTTTGAAACGGATTCCGTCTACCGGAAAACGGGATTTTTGAATAAAACGGGACGGGAAACGGGACGGGACGGTCGGCTGGCGGGACGGAACGGCCGGGAAGGCCGTTTTTGAAAACGGATCAACACTGCTGCAAATTTGTTTTCGTTTTACTCCTGAGAAGTAGTGTGATCATCAGAGAATCTGCAGGGTCGGTCGGCTTGTTTGCAAAGCTTAAATTTTTGTATTAGCAGATTGCCAGTCATTAACGAGCCAGGCCTTATATCTCAATTTTCTTTAGGAGTACTTATAGAACTGGTCGTTTGCTTGCCGCGGTTTGTTTATTGCCATTGGTCTCAAGTGTGCACCAACGATAATTCTATGGCCTCGCAGTAGCCAGCCAGGAAGGGTTGTTCAAAATCCGTCGAGAAGACCTCGTGTGCGGCAAGCCGCGAGTATAGTTCTGATTCACGACAGTTTAGTTTCGTATAATTATGATCCATAGATCGTTAGTAAGCTTTTACTCTCTTTTTGTTTTTGTTTTCACGAAGGCAGCAAAAACGGAACGCTGAAGACAGTAAGAAAGGTAACCACTTGCTTCGGAAACAAATCGGCTGAAACATATCGACTTCTTTTCAGAGATGTTACCTTCGAAATTGGCACTACCAGGCTACCATCCGCACTCCAGGAGCAACTAATACCCTACTAGAAAATTAATGAACAATTTGCTGTACATCTTGATGTAATTACAACTGCTATCAAACTGGGACATGGTTTATGCAACAAGAATTTTTAGACCGAAATGAGCAGGCTCATTTCTTCATTTGTCGCTAATATCCGGTTTTTCCTACGGTATCGCTTTTCCACGAAAGGTCATAGCACAGTTCCGGTACGAAACTAATGCAATTTTGACCGATCTCCGTAAATGTGTTTACAAGCAGGACATCTGGACTTCTTCCTGCTCCGAGTTTTGTGGCGCCGATGCGGACTCCACGTGCGGCTGTAATGGCAGATGACAGCTTGTCCAGAACCGGAGCTTGTCTTTTGTGTGACACCGATCAGTTTCGACGGAAGTTTTTTCAAACCGCTTGCTGTTATAGGCAGTCTATGCTAAAATTGTAAACAGCATTAGAATCTTCGTAATGTTTTCGAATTAATACTTCACTTGGAAAGTTTCGAATTACAGCGCTGAGCGCACCAGGAACAGCGCGCATGGGCAGCGCGCCAGATCAAGAAACTCAGCGTCATTACAGTGAAAACAGATGGTTTCAGTGTTTGACACGGCAGCAGTGTAAAAAAACGATAGGTTACGTCCAGCCGTCCAGGTATCTTAACACTGAAACCATCTGTTTTCACTGTAATAACTGGACGTAACCTATCGTTTTTTTACACTGCTGCAGTGTCAATCATCTTTACGGACCATACGATTAAAAAATATAACAGGCTTGCATATGTTGCAAAATTCACTGGCCACTGGACTGGCCACGGTCCAGAACGGCGTGCCACAGGATCATTAAATGGCTTTTTTCTCACGCGGCTCCGTGCGAAAAGTTTCGCTGTTGTGTGTTGTCGATACCCTTGAGTACTGAAGGTTACGCCGTAATAAAGAATTAACGTAACGGAGAACAAGTCATACACATTGCAAATAAAAGTTTTAATCAGACACGAAAACATTCATTTCACCTTTCTATATGAATAAACGTGTTTTACACCGTAACAGCAAATTAAAATCCCAAATCTGTGGCATCGTGTTTGATTATGGATTTGTTGTTCGACACAAACAAAAGCATTTTCGATTAACAGTCAGTACGTTAGTAACCGTGGTTCTTTATGCCATATTGTGAGTGCATGCAGTTGCTGGCCGTGTCAAGTGCTTCTCTCATACCACTGTGAAACTTCCAAAACGACGAATAGATATGTGCCAAGCATGCCTAAAATCTGGACATAAAGGTATTCAATCGTGTGTGTTTATTGCTGTACCATAGTATCACATGCATGCACACGCATACATGTTATACAATCGTGTGTTAGTTTGTTACAATGAAATTGATATTATCGTATTAATATTATGTTATCATGAAAATCGCTAACGTACACCTACACGCACATTAGCAAGGGCGTTGTCTAACTCGTACGTACCGTATATACAGTGCAAGGAATCTTGCTGCTTACCACTATAAAAACATTTTTGTCCAAATTAGCGATGTTCCATAAGGACAAAACAGGTGGAAAGTCTTTTATTACTCCGGCTCTCTATTTTAAGATCCGTTTGACTTTGCTTTCCGAATAATCGTTTTCGATGAAGTACATTATTTCTTTGACCACTCGTTCAGCCTTTACAGGTACAGATGGAATAAGCTGACTAACGTGACTACTGCTATTAAAAATGGAAAGATCCTAGGCAAAAATTTTCACAGCGGTCTTCCACGACAAGGAAAATTCTGTTACCGCAGTATATAGGTAGAAACCAAAAAATAAGGAGATCAATACTCACCTGTTGTCTCAGGTAAGCAGATGATATCACCGGTCCGAACAAAATACTACCATCCAGAACATATCAAAATTGCATATAAGCTTGGACAACAAAGAAGGTTCGATTGTGTAATATGCCACAGAATCGGCAATGTTCCTTCCATCGAAAATATGAGCGAACAAAAATACTGTCATTGCCAAATCCAGTGGAACAGTAACCAGTAATAATGGTGATAAAATTGTGTCGGCTTTTTCCACCCTTTTCGACAGTGCAAAATGATCAGACAAAATTTCTCGTGTTTCGCACTTCGGGTTAACCATGTTTCGATGTGCCTGTTTTAGACTAGTGAAGTATGCTGAAAACTGCAGTCCAATGACAAAGGTCGAGAACACTACCGTTGTAAAAAAGACTAACCGTATGTGCATGGCAGATGTTCGGCCTATCAGCAGAAAGATGGAGTATACAATATCGTCCCACTATCGGGGATAAGCAATAACATTTACCAGCACAAATAAACTGTTGGCAAACAAAGTACCACATAAACAACGTGATCAGGGCCACTAAAAAAGATGACATGCACATGAGGCGGTTGTTCCATGGCTGTTTTGAAAAGGCGTCGATGCAATAAGAGAAGATCGTATAAATGACTTACTCCTGCTGCCGTGTTTTATAAGTTTTATAAGTTTTGTAAGGTCACGCGTACGTCAATAATCATCAGAATACGGTCGAAAGCTGCTACAACCATCAGTACAAACAACGCACCTGCCGGAATCGAGGATTTAAAATTTCTTAATTTGAATCCAGTTGACTTATCCTGTTCTTCATTTACCTTTTACCAGGGATCGAGCCCTGCTAACGTTATGTAGAAAGAGTGCCGTTTAAGGCTAGATTCCGCTTGTACGAAGAATTTCTGTGTGGTTCAAAATTAATGTCCGTAACCGATGAACTAACGCTGTAAAAGCTTTCAGAATGCTCCATATATATGTAGGTAAAGGCCAAGTCTAATACTACAATTTAATATACAGTACAGAGGTTGGTACTTGGTGAACACACTTCCTCCAGTACTTTAATGTGACGTTTAACAAAGACTTCGCCTATGTGATAAAACGCCGCTCGGCCGACAGTCTCGGTAGCTTATAAAAAGAAACCAGCCAAATAAGAAACCTGTAAGGTCAATATTTATCGCATAAATTGAAAGAGAATACTATGGCGGAATTCTGGCTTCCTTAGTAAACAAAGGCGAAGCCTTAATTATCGATCTAGCCGCAGGAAATGCCCTGTTCAGGCTGTTCTGCACCAGAATAAGGTCTTGGACATAGCATATTCTGACGTAGTATTAGAGTTACGGTACCTGGATACGTACGGTACTTGGGGGCATTGCAGTGTTATCTGAAGGGTTATCATCCCGGCAGTTTTTACATAGCGATCCAAAATCGACAACTGTCAACCGTGTGAGTCCTTCGTGCAAACAATGCGGTTGTTAAAAGTGTAAATAAACTCCAGAACTCGTAAAACTACTGCCGCTTCGTTATCGTAAGCAGATATCCAAAAGGTCATGGGCATACGGTTCATCATATATTGAAAACCGGTTACCAACCGTTTTTGAAACGGAAGTGGATTCAGTAATTACTGCATGATGATGTCAGCCAGCTGTCAAATTTGTGATTGCAGTGTTCGTTCATTTGTAAGATTGCGACGTATAAATGTGCTCTGTTTATGTGCTGAGGAGAACGACTCGCGAAGTCGTTTTGATTCCCAGTTTTGAGTCCCGAAGGTCAGTGCGTTGCCGATAAGAACCCGTACGGTAACCCGAGCTCCATCTAACTTTAACACAAACAAATGTCAACCGTAATAACTTCAAATTCTTTCTCTACGTGCAGTATTAAAATCGTATGTGCATTATTATATATATAACCCTCACAAAAAATTCTCACCGAGAGAGTAACAACGAATATACGCAACAAAGTGGTCTTAAAAACGCATTCGGAGCAACCGTAGTGTTTGTTCCGCCAAGAATCCCTAATACCTAGAAAACTTTTCGAAAGATTTTATAACACAGTACGCTCGTAATGTAAATTTGCAACGGTAACTGCGGAAAGGTCGTAGCCATTCGGTTTCTTTCGTCCGTTATGAAACGATGAAAATTACCACCTACCACTAGAAGGAAGGTTTTGTACAAGGGAGCAAATTTTCCCTAAACTGAGGATGGGTGGAAAGTCTTTAACTGAATCTATTCTTCTTTTTAGAATGGCTTTCAAATTGACATCAGCATTTTCCTGCCCAAGGAAATACGTTGTCTCCTGTCACGATCCTTCGCGTCTACAAAGAGATTGTAAAATATAAACTAAAAGTACTACCAAGTGATAACTTTCGATACGGAGTTGCAAAATCCAGAAGACATTTTTTATGTAGTTACGTGCAAAGTATCTGTAGTTTTGGAAAGCAGATGCCACTATTGTACCAAATAAAACAACCGTCCTTGCAACCGTCATCCAGTAAAGGTCGGAAACACAGAGAAGATTCGTCAAAAAAGACGACTAAAGCACACGGTAGGCGAGAGAATCCGCAGTACTGGATGCCTCGAACAAATGAGCAACCAGGAAAATTGCTGTTGCCAGATCAAACCGAACGGTCACTTTGTCTACTTTTTCGACCGTTCTGGACAATTTCAAGTGAGTGGCCACAATTGTTTCTATCTCGAACTTTTTTTGCTCTGGATCGTTCCAATTGATTTGCCGGAAAACTTTTTTCAGGCCTTGAAAATACACAGAAAACTGCAGTCCAATCGCGGTTTTCCAATCCAGTCGCATGACCATGACTGAAGCCGCTCGCTAGTAATTAAGAGAACAATGAGATTGATTACTCTATATCAATGCATCGTTATATACTCTCAATGCATTGGCAGAAAATTATTTGTACTGGCACTCGTATTCCAGATATTTTTTGTGTGTGCTAGACGAATGTTTGACCTGTCATTTTGTCGCAGTTTTCGTCGAAAGCCTTGCCTGGAGACTGTTGTGTTTTGTCTCGCACCCAAAATACTCATGAAGTTTTTTATAGTAGAAGCTTTACAGTGATGTAGAATGCACAAGCCGATACCGCGGCATGTTCGACTAGGAAGTCAAATATGAACTATTCCGCGTAAACACAATGGTAACATTTCGTGTTTTTCAGATGCGTTTAGTATAGATTGCCGTGTGTGGTGTCTTTGTCCCGGCCTTTGTCAAGAGTTATACCGTTCACGTTATCACATTTATCGTTCTTGTTGATGTATCACCTGTCGTTCGTAATGTGTACGTATAGCGTACAAAAATATGGATTAGTAATATTGTTTATTGCATCGAACAGCATACTCTCGGAATTTTGCGGATAGAAATGTCCATGGTACTGCTGCGATACGTATTGTACTTGCGACTCGATTATATACCGGTATTTCATTACCGAGACCACAATATTAGCTGGCCGGAAGCTGGTCGTGTTTGTAATGCATGGTTAATTTGATAGTTATTTGTTAAGCGGTAGGTTTAGTGCAGGCTTTCTTCTGCTGCATTATGAAAAAAGAGCAGAGCTTCAAAACAGTGCGATTTATCCGAAGATAGCATTTCATGGGATTCCTGTCTTCCGGATGACGATTTCTGTGTTCAGCGCGGAACTTGTTAAAAATTGTGGCGTTTCAATCGATCAGCATTTTTTGCTATGCAGTGTGCGTAGCAGTTTTTTGACCGTTTCAGCAGATATAGCGACTCCAAAGTGCTGAACACCTAAGATTGACCTGCTCAACTGTTATTTAGCACGTAAGCTGTACTTGTCGTTCTGTAATTAAAATTTATAGATGTCTAGTACATAGCTGTAATTTATTTTCATGCCATGGTGTGAATGCATAATTACTTGTATAGATAATCGATTTTCATATTTATCATGTAGATTAGAACGATTTCGACAAAACAAATTTCAGTTTAATTTGTTCGTTGTATACACTTGTTGATTACTGTTCTCTTTTAGTTGTACAAGTTGCCCGGGTTAAAATAGTTTCCGGACGTCAGTAACAACCCAGATCCGGCTGTGTGTTGAAAGACGAGAAAGGTGGAAGAACTGAAGAAGTAAGTGGATAAATCCTGTAACAGAATTTCAGGTTTGTGGTTGTAGGCCTTTTTTTCCAATAAAAATGTAACATTATTAAAATGAAAAAATTACGGCGATTGTAAGAAAATGTTCCATAGCCAATGAAAAATCGTTTACCTGATCAAGTGCAAATCTGACATAGTTGTTGATACTATCCGTCGCATGCATCCAATTATATGTATGCGGCTTGCTTTATTATCCAATCATTTCGTGAGCATACATATATGTGTCATTTTGTCAGCGAAAAAAATTAATTCACTGCAATAACATGCGTGGAAAGAAAGTGTACACCTGTACCGTAGGTGCTAATAGAACCTTATGCAAACTCGCTTATGCACTTTGTTATGCCTATGTAACATGTGAGAATCATCGTTATTTTTCAGAAATAAATGTTTTATAATTGTTTTCCACTGTACATCTCTTTAGAGTCAAAGTAGTAGCAAACAATTACACGTTAAACAACAAAAACACATCTTCCATTTCCTTGGTCGAGGTAACAGTGCCCATAACACAAATGCCGTTGCTCCGCTGAATTTCATTACTAATGCGCTGCCGCAAAAACTCCAGTGATCTAGGGTTTCCGTTATTTTCCCGTATTCTGCGTCCGATCTCTTTCAGGAATGCCGCAGCTCTCGAATTTTACAGACAGTTTGGAACGTAACGGTTGAAGTGGATAATATGTTACAATTGCATTCCTAAATCCAAATCCCGATCAGTTTACGCCTTTAGAAATTTGCTTCTGCAGCGGTTCCTCCGCATTCTGTGTTGACTGATTGTTCGGAAGTCTGGAAACATGTTTGAAAAATCAAAAAAGGATAAAAAGAGGGAAACCGTTCATCCGTGTGGTCTTTTTGGTTGGGAACCGGATTTTCTGCAAAGATGCAACAACATGACGCTCTTTATGTTTTGTTATGTGCTGTTTTATTATAATTTATGCAGAGTTCAGAAACTTACCAGACGTGAGCTTGTATTAGCTCGATTTTGCAGATGGAACAATTACGTATAATTTGCGATGATAAATAAAAGTGAAGTTTTTGCCATTAAATGTGTAATAACGCGAACTTTAGTGGTTCTTTACCAGCGTCTGCGTCAGTTTGTCGGTGTTACTTGTTATAATTATGTGGTTGGTTATCTTGCAAAGTGAATCAGTAAATTGTTGTAATTACGAAGTTTACAACTACATAATAATAATTACACAAAGAAAGAATTCAGATGCGTCTAAGAGCTGTGCATATTTTTGTTATGGGCTGCAAAGGCTGCACACATGCCGTCCTGGACATGTATCAAGCTGCCGAACTGTTGGGAGTTCCGATAATTGCGGCACATGGAGCATATGTCTCAGGACTGTCCGGCGTCCCACGTAGTGGCTTTAACAATGTGATCCCAACTACCTACACCTTTGTCGACCTTGGAAAATGCCTGCTTAAATTTATGGATTTATTTAACTACACACACAATTCCGTCATTGTTGACATAAATGACCCATTTTTCTCTGAAATGGGAGACACTTTCCGAATCCAGCATAAAGCACAAAACCCTAACGCGCGGAAAGATAATACTTTCCTGGATCTCAGTGTCGACGTTTCCTCTCGCAAAGAATATGAGAAACAGCTAGAATGGTTGCTTAATCAAGCCAACCGAGTGTCAAGCGGTAAATCTTATATTTCGTGCATGATCATTAGCGGTAAAATTTTTCTCTTCCAGCTGCAGAGGGATAAAACCGTACGCGTTTGTCTATATCGTGTAAAATAAATTTCACTTTCTTATTTACAGTAACCATGATCTTTGCAAATTCTTCTGTGGTACGGGATTTAATGGTAATTGGTACTCGAAACAAATAATTATGCGAAGTGCTACTGCGCAGCCCATTTCGTAATCGAACTGCCAATCGAATCGAATACCGATGCTTAGTAACGGCAATACACTGATAACAAATATTTTTTTATTTTTACCCTTTTTGGAATAAAAGC
>JAQGAU010002937.1:0-14251 GCA_034698045.1 Paramacrobiotus richtersi
TATGGGGCGTGGCTGATTATTCTGATTATTTGGCTGTGGCCATTCAGTGCGGGGCTGACGTCACAAGGCAGAATAATTGAAATTCGAATAATCAACATAATCAGACGAACAATCCTTATGGTGAAACTAGCTATTGTATCAGCGGCTTGGAAGAAGTTTAGAGTTAATTCAAGTACACTGAAAATGGCCGTAAAAACTGCAATCGTGCAGGCTAAATCAATCTGCTATGCAGCAGGCTAAAAATTTTCCGCGGTAACGGAATGATATGAGGGCAGCCGTTGTTGAACAGCTGCTTTTATACCCACGCCGTTGCCGGCCACTGTCCACATCTCAGCTCGAGGGACGGGCTTACATACACTGAGTTGGCCAATAATAGGCAGATTCCCTTTGGGGAATCTTTGCAGTAAAGTCAACAGTACGCGAAATCTGACGTGCCTGAGCACCCGGCCAGCACTAAACATTTCACACAATTCCATCAAGAGGACCACGCTGTACTGATAAGCTAAATAGGTTACACAACAAACAACGATAAGACTGAGCGCAATAAGGGGACACGGCTCGATCAGGTCTGCTGCGTTATACCCGAAGATATAAAACTTCTTGATGTCCCCGTAAAATTTTTCCGTCGCGATTTCCGGGAAGCGAAAAACTGCAACCACTGTGCCACAATGGATCGAATGGGCTATATAAAAGTACATCTTATGCATGATATATTTCATCCAGGTGAACCAGTCCCATTCCATGTACACAAAGCCGACAGCGAACGAATCGGCAGGGATGATTGTTGTTCCATTACCAAGCGTATTATCCATAGCGTCCTTCCAAATCTTCGGAGGGGAGCGGAAATCTCCGATCAACCGGATCCAGCCGGGTGAAGTGCTCCCGAAGTGTCCGAAGATTACACTGCCAATGCACATGAGGCCAGCAATGCAGAGCGACATGTACATTACACAGGTTCCCGGGAAGGAGTCCCGGGAAGGACCGCGTCGAATGCTTATCGTGTAACTTCGCTGACCGAACAATATCATCATCAGCGGTGGAAAGCTGTTGTACAGATTGAGTAACGCGGACATGTAGTGCGAAGACGAAGCATATACAACAAGGATCACTACAAGACAAAATTTGCGAAGAGAAGCGTTCGCTTGTATCGGTGGTTGAGTGAACTTACCAGCAGCATTCAACAGCAGCAGTAGTTCACCCAGAATCAGGTGCCAGACTGCAATGATCTTGAGCGCTAACGTGACTATGGCCATTTCTCCGTTCGCGATAATTACGAAGGCGTCCTTGAGTAGATTAAAGAACGGCACTACTCTGTTTGAAAGCAGGAAACTGGTACTTTCTTTTTGGTTGCTCGACTCTGTCTCACGAATGATTTATGTGTAAAACGTTGCGCGAGGTCGCTATTAATGCTAGACACAGATCTGTATATCTGTACCAGGAATGATATGACCGGCACTAGAAATCGCGTGAAGTGATTTCACCTCTTTGAGGATGCAGTTTCGGTAACAGTCCTTGATCTTGATGCAACATTATATCACACTGGCATGAACCGATATCGTATTAGAGGCCCAGGACAAACCCGACGTATTTTGAAGAGCCAATAACACGCTATGTGAAACGTCGAAATAATGTGGAAAACCGATCAATCATGAACCATAACGCCTTGCCATGCAACAACAACTGTATTCCTCTGGCCTATTCCGTCCAGCAGGTGCCATGCGTAATATAAGCATGACATGCAGTAAACATGAAACAGGAATAAAATGATGAACATACAATAAACAATACAATAACATGATAAAGAGAAAACAAAATAGCATTTCCAGCATGGTCGATGCAACAAACTCAATTCCAAGACTGCGGCAGTTCTGCCCGTGCAGAGGGTGAAAAAACATGACATCAAACACACTGTTCATCGCCGTCTAGATGCTTACGTCCAATATTAACCGTCCGTGATAGCTGTCTTTCGCGTCCTGCAGAAGTCGCTGGATAAAGTTGCCAACGGCGTGCACATCCCGCCTCAAATTATCGGTCCACATCTCGCTGTTAAGGCAGTCTCTTACATGCTCAAACAGGTTCGGTGGCATCGTGGTCAGTCTTTCAAGGAGCATTTCGCGTGACGGCAGCTGCAGGGGGCAGTGAATCAGCACGTGCATCTCATCCTCCGGCAATACGCAGTGTCGGCAGATTCGATCGTTCCGGTCCAGATTCTCCCATCGTCCAGTTTCCACTCTCAGGTAGTGACAGCCGGTCAGCATTTGGATAATGGCAGCTGTTAGGTGACGGGGTAACATGCGGATGTACGGAGCTATTAAAGGTCTCGGATGCACCTGCAACATGAAAAACAGCTTCCCCCCTCCGAGGGCGCAGTTATCGCTCACTCGACCCACTAGGTCATCCAGAAATCTCTTTCGAAGTTTGGCCATGATGTCCACGGGGAACATCATGGCTAACTTCTCTTCAACCGCTGCCGCATTGCCACAACTAAGCCCCATCTGAACTTCAACAGGTGTTAAAGCTTTTCTCAGAAAGCTCTTCTTTCAAACTGGGGCTGATTCAGTCAGTTCTTTTAATGCCAAACGAATCAAGCTGTCTGGTGGTCGCTTAGCACAACGAGCAAGGAATCGAAGTTGACTGTTTATTTGACGATGATGGAGCGGCATTTTCATAGTTAGGTGATGAAATGCATCTGATGCCATCTTCTGCCTGATTCTGAAAAACCATCGGAAAAAATTGATTTGGAATCTGTTGACATCTTCATTCGATCCGCAGTATTCCGAGCCGAACAGGATATGGCCCCCGACTGTCGCTTCGAAAACGTTTTCTGCTGCCGTGAACGACATCTGCGGAGTCGAGCTTTCGATTCTTTGCAGCAGAGCAAAATAGCTCCTTTGAGCTGACTCATACAGTGCCTTGCTTGATTTGGTCAGCGACAATGTTTCGTTTACGTACACACCGAGATATTTAAATTCGTTGACCTGCTGCAGTGCAACTCCTTTTACGTGGACATTGCAACCAATGTCCAGTTTTGACTGCCCTTTTACCACCATTGTGACGGACTTCTTGATGTTGACCACCAAACCGTGATCCTCAGAAAAGATGGTAATTCGGTTAACTGATTCCTGTAGATGACTTTCGGAATGCGCGAACACAACCACATCGTCAGCGAATTTCAGCACAAAAAGCATTATCTGACCAAGTTTGACCCTTGTTATTCGATTTTCTGCTACAAACTGCGTAAGGCCATCGATGTAAATATCAAACAACAGCCCTGAACATGGATCACCTTGCCTTACTCCTTTGTGCAGTGGGAAGGGTGCCGATATTTGACTACCAGCTTTGATTGGGTTTTCAGCTTGTCCATAAGCCGACTGCAGAAACTTGAACATTTTTTGTGAAATTCCCATAGCGCCCAATTTATCCCACAACTTCTCGTGTACGACTGTGTCGAACGCTGAGGTGTAGTCGATAAACGCTAAGAATAACTTTTCTCCCTCGTTCAGTGACCTTTCCGCTACAGCCTGAAGTGTCAACAGATGGTCTGACGTGCATCTACTCGTTCGGAAGCCTGCTTGGTCTTCGTTAAGATTCGCCCACAGTTCAATTCGTGCGCTGAATATCGTGGATAACACTCTTGCCGGTAGCGGTAACACTACAACAGGCCTCGAGTTTTCCGCTGTAACTTCTCGGCCCTTCTTGGGAACAGGAACCAAGTTCCCTATGCACCATTCTTTTGGGGACTCACCGCTCTCAAAAATTTCGTTGAGGGATTCTGTCAGTTTCACTAAAAATACCGCATTCGTACAAAGCTCCTTGAACGTGCTGGTGTCTATACCATAACAACCCGCCGAGGAGTTGTTTGAAACCTTTTTGACCGCTATGCCTACTTCTTCCACTGTAATCGGTTGATCTAGTACTGGAACACATTCGAGCAATCGTGGGAGACAAAACGACACTCTCTCCGCTGTTGCCAGATTTTTAAAGTATTTGTACAGCTGATCCTGCTGTTGCCGCATTTAACGTACGAGGGAAAGCGAAACGCAAGAGCAATCTGTGTACCTGAGGGCACAAGGTAATCGATAATCAATACGTCAATGTTGGAGGGCTACGTACGTACAGAGTACATACTGTACAGTTCAAAGCGTGGCGCAGATGAAAAGTGCGCATCTCTTGAGTACAAACATCTTAATGATACGTGCCCTATTGTCCATGCAATACTACGGGATAAATATCGCGAATAATTATCAGACATCGACCTCCGCGAAAGGCGCTAGCAGTATCCCAAAACAAGCCTGCTCTGCAACACTAATTTTCTGAGTGACACAGTACAACTAGCTGTGAGTGAGTCCGGATAACTATGAGGGGCGTATTCATGGAGGGACGGGGCATTATCTTTGGAGAAGAACATTGTCCAGATGCTGTCCGTTCGCGAAAGTGTTGTTAACGCTCACGCAGCGAAATGTTACAGATACGGTTTTGCGACTCATACGTTGACGCATCTTCCAAGTGTACCGGAGCCGAAGCCGAGTAAGCGGCGGAAAACATAAAGCTGCGCTACCGTTCCATTTCTGGCTGCTGCATTTTTGTCCCGCTGACAAAAAGAAGTCTTTCGGTGCTTGGTGCGAATCTGCTGTTGTTTTCTCGGTCGGCGGATTTTTTGGAGAACTGAAGAGAGTCGTTCAGATTGTTGCTGATTTTGACGTTTAAGTTTGGAGATTATGCGCGGAAATGTCGGTTTGATTTTGAGCACTCTTCCGTCAAAGTCTAATTGGGAGAACGTTTTCATTTGCATAATTGCATTTTTGAATGTTGTTTTGTGTCGATCACTGGCTTCCGCGGTATTGCTGTTAAAACCACAAGGGTAAAAATGATGTACATATTCAATTTACAGTTAGCTATAGAGGTGGTATATTGTACTTTTCAGCACTTATTTGATCGTAGTACGTTATGTACCGTATATACATGCATGCACGTACATAAGCATAGCATTTTGGAAGTAGAGTACTAGTATCAGTTGTTTCCGCATTCCATAAGATCAATTATGTAAGTAGTAGTAATTGTAAGTGCTAACAGAAACGTTGTACCCCATATAACTGAAAGCCACTGTATTAACTGACCCGTAGAAATGTATGTAGGGACCAGCATTAGCGATCCAAACATGTGTATGCCAGGCTAACAGGCTGTTTTACTGTTTTCGTTTACAGAATTGTTGATGAACTGTACAATCAAAATTAGCGCACCGGCCATGAATCAGAATCTGATATGTGACGTTAACAGGAAGCGCAATCTAGCGTATGTGAAAACTCTGCCGACATTCAACATTTCCAGCAACTGAATCAACAGGACAAAGCTGTACTGCAACGCTATCCATGCCATACAACAAACTACGACCAGACAGAGGCCAATGAGGGGACATGGCTCGATCACATCTGCCCAGTTAAACCCAAAAAGATCACACTTCTTGATGTCATCCCGAAATTCCTCCACCGCAAACTCCGTAAACCGACAAAATGCAACCACGGCGCCACAAAGGATCGACGGGGCCATGTAGTAGTAAATCTTGCTCATGATATCTTTCATCAAGGCAAACCAGTCCCGTTCACGGTACACAAACCCGACAGCCGAGGTGTCTGCAGAGATGACTATCCTTCCATTACCAACTGCACTATCCATACCGTCCTTCCAGATCATCGGAAGGTCGCGGAAATCTCCGATGAGTCGAGTCCAGCCCGGCGAAGTGCTCCCGAAGCTTCCCAGCATTACGCTCAGAATGCATATTATACCGATGATGCAGAGCAGTATGCACATGCCACAACCTTTAAGATGGAGTCCTTCATGCCGCGTCGCGCGCTCATCGCGTAACATCGCTGCCCGAACAGTATAATCATCAGCGGGGTGAAGCTGTTGTAGAGGTTTAGTAATGCGGTCATATAGTTCGGGGATGAACTATAGACAACAAGGATCACTGGAAAGAAACATGTATTCAATAAATAATGCGCTCGTCTGTTGACTTCTCGAACTCACCAGCAGCATTCAACAGCAGCAGCAGTTCCCCAAGGATCAGGTGCCAAACGGCAATTACATTGAGCGCAGACGTGACTATGGCCATTTCACCGTCCGCAAGAATTTAGAAAAAGGAGCAACTGTATGGTGTACTGAGTAAATCAACAAGCGGCACTACTCTGTTCAAAAACAGAACACTGCAGTTAAATGTACTTGGTTCCAGGTCGCCCGATTCGACTGTTGAGTAACCTATACGTATGTAACAATGAGGAATGTATCTCAGTGTCTGTATAGTTCGGCAACAGTCGATGCCGATTCAGACTGAAAGAACAAGGAAGATCTAGCTAGCAGCCTGCATTAACAATCCCGTAAGTAAATCACTTCTGTAGCAGTGCTGTTCCGGTAATGTTCCTTTGATGCTGCTGAGCGCAAGTCTCGCAGCAAACGAATATTGGCACGCTAAACGCAGCTGATCACCGGATTAACGATGTAGACCAAACTTAGTGCGAAATGTTCGGAAGAAGAACCACGTTTACGCCATGCAAACGTCTAGTAATGCAGAAAACCGTTCAATCATGAGCCATAACGCCTGATGCTGCCGAGCAATGTGCAGCCGGTGTGCGGATGACGCAAAGCACGGAAGAACAATCTTATTACTTGAGGGCACATGGTAATCGATCATTATCATGCTGATGGTTCTCGTCAACGTACATATAGCTCTAAAGGTTATGCGGAAAAGTATCCCCCATATATATGCACACTTTATACGATATTCGCTGCGATAATCCTGCAGCGTTTTGACTGACTATAACTGTTAGATACTGTTTTCACTTCAGTAAAGTGAAAAGGGCGATACTGCACAACACTGGAAGTAGCACTCGAATTCATCCACTTTTTTTATATTCACACACATTCCACTTTATATTCACATGAACCTGGGCGTTATCAGCATTCACAGTACACTGCAAACATACATCATCGAAATGATTAATTGTAAGTGGAGAGCGTAAGGCACGGTGTTAACGCGTTAAAACAGGTGATTCACACTTTACAGCGAAATGGAATACCTAGTGTATATCTTCGCGCTCTTCGGAAAACAACCAAGAAGACAAAGAGCGAGCGGGTAGACTATTAAAAATTCAAAGCTACTAGTACACATTAAAGAAACAGCCAAAATCGTTATCAGGCACGACAGAACGCGCGGGCAGAGTACTCAAACAGAGGCGGCATTTCCTGTAACAGCAGGTCAGCAGCTAAACTAATGCGATGCTTAAAAAAAGCGGTTAATCTGGAGTCTGGACTCTCCCGTTAATTCTCGAATCTACGTCCGGCGAACTGAATACAAGCTAAATATGTCTTTTTACAGTATACGCGATTGCACATATCACTGAATCAAAAGGATAAACACCCCATAAAATCAGAAAGAACAGGGAACAGACAAACAGTACACTATGCTCTGCTCACAGATTCCGCTCGAGCTGACCGAATGACAAAAAAGATCCAAGTTAGCCGATGGGGGAGTCGAGACGGAGATGACGAATAAGCATTAATGATCATTCCACAGAATCGCTCCCCTAACAACTAGACGCGTTCGTATTGGCGAAATGTTGAACTTACCAGCGGCATTAATCCGTAACAAACTGACCTATCTGGGCACACACTTGCACACTTTTCCAGACATTCCCCACTCTCTGATCCGCGAAGTGAATACGAACGACAACTTCACGAATCCCCTTCACTCTTACATACAAGCACAGTTTTGCACTGGTAAGCCGCAAGCTGGCATGTTCCAGCATGGTGACGCGGTCGATTTTTAATAACAAGAGCGATTCTATGGGTCAATATAAAATCAGATTTTCAATTGTGCCGGTAATATACTGTCAACGAAATGTTAGACCAAGAACAAACAGACGTATCTTTTGCCAGGACGAAACAGAATAGCAGCTCTTTCGTAAACCATAACATGGTCGGATATTCAAAAATTAAACCAAGCACAAATCATCATTCCGTAAGTCAATCCTAAACAGTTCATGTGCAGATCACAGAAAACGGTATTTCCCCATTCCCCCACAGCTAACAGGAAATGAAAATTGCGCTACTATGTACATACAAGTCTCAGCTGCAAGTAGAGATACCCTTGTAAGTTTGTCCACATCCAGCGAATCGAAATCTTCCCTCAGCCATTCGCCGTTCGGATCCAACCGCTGCAGCTCATTCAGAACCTGCAATATCCACTCACATTCAGGCTTATGTGGATCGGTACAACCGTGCGGCAGTTTGAAAACGCTGCAATAATTACAGCGATCGATCGGAGTTTCTCAGCAGGTTACCGACCTTACCGCCCATCCAAGCTGAGCCGTAACAAGAAAACACACACTTCCATGCGGTTAATCATTCGTCATATGAATGGCACGCCTTTATAATACTGATGCAAACTATGGCGTGTTTGAAAGGTCAATTTTCCTCTACCTTCGATGATTCCCCTACTTACCTTGACTGTGCACTAGCTGCACCGGCACTACTGTGTAACTACAGTGAAGAAATGTTTGTCAAGGGCTGTATCGTGCCCTGACACGGGCAATGGAAACGCGAAGCCAAGACCTTTTATGACGAGCTCTCTTTCGAAGGTGCCGGTCAGCTCCCCAGGTTTTCAGTACGCCTGTTTTCTGCATTATTATTGTCGTTAGCAAAACTGGATCAGAAGATACTTAATACATGGTCTTCTTACGCTGGTTTCGACAAGGTGAGTCCGTATTCGCTTCTCTTTTGCATTGGCCAATATTCATGCGCGATGAAATCTAGGATACGAGTCATACGGTCGAAATGCGATCTTTGACCTTAGGGTAAAAGATCTTTGGCTTTAACATATCTTGTCCGTGTACTATGTTGTTGTTTTACCTGTTGTTGATAACCTTTATCAGTCATGAAATAAAGCGTCGAAACAAAAATTTTGTTCACGAAACTGTCGATAAACCACAGCTGTAAATAAACGCCAAACGGGCCATGAGTCAGAATTTGATCTGTAACGTCAACAGGAAGCGACGTCTAACGTATTGGAAAACCATGCCGACACTAAACATTTCAAGCAACTCCATCAACAGGGCAAAGCTGAACTGAACCGCTAACCAGACCACACAAGAAATGACGATCACACAAAGGCCAATGAGGGGACATGGCTCAATCAAATCTGTCCAGTTCAACCCGAAGAGATCACACTCCTTGATGTCATCCCGAAACTCTTCCGCCCCGAGCTCCGCAAAACGACAAAGTGCAACCACTACGCCACAGAGAATCGAAAGGTACAGATACTGGTAAATCTTATGCATAACAGCTTTCATCCAGGTGAACCAGTCCCATTCAAGGTACACAAAACCAACCGCAGAAGTATCTGCAGGCGTGACCGTTATTCCGTCACCAACTGTAGTATCCACAGCGTCCTTCCAGATCTTTGGAAGACAGCGAAAATCTCCGATGAGTCGGGTCCAGCCGGGCGAAGTACTCCCCAGGCCACCCAAGATTACGCTCAGAATACACATTATACCGATGATGCAGAGTAACATGAGAATTCCACAACCTCTTAAGAAGGAGTTCTTTTTGCCGCGTCGTGTGCTCATCGCATAACATCGCTGACCAAAAAGCATAATCATCAGCGGCGTGAAGCTGTTGTAAAGATTAAGTAATGCGGTCATATAGTGCGGAGATGAAGTATAGACAACAAGGATCACTGAAACGAGACGCACCTTTATAAACGCATTTTCTATTGACTTATCGAACTCACCAGCAGCATTCAACAACAGCAGTAGTTCCCCAAGAATCAGGTGCCAAACTGCAATCACCTTGAGCGCAAACGTGACTATGGCCATTTCACCATCCGCAAGAATCTAGGAAAGGGTGTATCTGTATGGCAAGCTGGGCAGATTAACGAACGGCACTACTCTGTTCAACAATGGGCAGGATAGTTAAACGCACTTGGTCTTCAGGTCGCCCGATTCTGTCCCACTGTTGAGCAGCGTATGTAACAATGAGCAGTGGCTGCAGTGCATCTTTATGTCAATATCTATATGGTTCAGCAACAGCCGATGCCCATTCAGATAGAAAGAAGTAAAGAACAAAGAAGGCACTAACAATCACGCAAGCAAATCCACTTCTGTAGCTGTGCTGTTCCGGTAACAATCCTTTGATGCTGCTGTGCACAAATCTCGCGACAAACTGAATGCACACTGGATTACAGTGTCGACGATGTAGAACAAAGTCACCAAACCTAATGCGAGATGTTGGGGACCACATTCACGTCAAACAAACGTCGAACAGTGCGGAAAACCGATCAATCATGAGCCGCAACGCCTGATACGACCGAGCGCATTCAATGTGCAGATGGTGTGCGGATGACGCAAAGCACGTAAGAACAACCTGCTTCCTTGAGGGCATAGGGTAATCGATAATTACCACGCTAATGTTTCCCGTCAACACACGTACAGATCTAAAGGTGATCCGGAAAATGGAAAATATCTCCCGTATGCACACTTCATGCTATGTGCGCTACATAAATCCAGAGGTTGAGTGATTGTTAGATAAGTACCGTTTTCACTTGTTTACAGTGAAAAGGGCGATGCTATACAAAACTGGACGGGGATCATTCGATTCCAGCCTTCTTTCTTTAGTCACATGAGCCAAGGCGTTTTCAGCATGCACGGTAAGTACACTGCACACAGCATCGAAATGAATTAGTAGAGAGTGTACGGTTCGGTATTAATGCGTTAAAACTTAAAACACGGTGATTTGCAGCGATTCGGAATACATATTGTGATAATTACTTACTTTCCTCCATGTCCACTTGCGTTTCCTTGCTATCGTCTTTTTTCAATAATTACCAGCGGTCCGGTTTTGGATCACAAGAACATCTTGTTATTCCACGAACTGAACGGCTACCAAAACTTTTCACTCACTTTGCGTAGGACTTCAGTTCGTGGAATAACAAAATGTGGCCCAAGTAATCTTGTTTTGCGGCTGCTTTAAAACGCGATTGCTGTCGCGAGCTGGATAATAAGGGGTGTATGTAGTTTTGCATGTTGTGACGTGCCGTGGGCTTAGTAAACGTTGAGCGATAAAACCTTTCTAAGTTATTTGTGAATAATGCAGCTAGCTCAGTCGTATGACGCTCGGCCACAGAGCGAGAGCGCAGCGGTTCGATCCCGCGTAGTTGCACTTTTTGCGAATTAGCTTTGATACGATAGAAAAATCTTTGTTTCGGACACTTAAATCATGCTTTGCGCGTACGATAAGTCAGCGTTTTCGAGTATCAGTGGAGTTTCTCTTGGCCGTTCCCTTCGCCTGATCAGCGATAGCGTTCCCTTGGAATACCGATGTGATTATGTGGTCAAATAACTTTGACGAACAACAGCGGCAGAAGCGGATGCTTATATGTATACTTCTACCATTGTTATTTGAGTAAGTTATACCGACCATACACCTCTTTATATGTGGTATGATCGTCTCAATCAAACTGGTAGTTAACGTTAATTGTCATTCCGAGATGGTATAAATGAAGGGCAAGGCAAGACAGGGTTCCTGTCCGAGAAAGGGTTTGACCTTTGCACCATTCTGTTCATGTTAAGGATGTGGAAAATTAACGACTGCATCTGACAGAATGTATAACTAAAACCAAGCGCACTGATTTCTGTATTGCTGGAAATTACGATAAAATTGTTATGAATGAACATTCAAAAAGACCGCTGCTCATGGCGCATAGCATGATACGGGTGATGCGGTAAGTATATCATAGAGAACCCAGTTTGAAGGTTATCGTGACATAGCGATACTTCTAGACATTCGATTATTCCATTGGAAATATGATCGCAATTTTCAGATAAACGCGTTATACCGTTTGCCGCTGAAGTGTCGTATTAGCCTGTAACGCTAAGAATCGTTACTTACCAAAATTATCCCACAGACAGCGAAAAACATGGTGGCGCATTTCGATTTCATAATCTGGCTGGAGAGGTAATCAGACAATAGTTTCGAATTTCTTTAAAAGTCAAGGAAAATAACAGCCTTACAGTAATGGCCACAGGAACAACAGGAACGCTTTATATGTTTAACTGGTAGAGCAAAACTGCGCAGACTGCTATTTCTCAAGAGAAAGTCGCGACTTTTCTGGTAATGATAACTTTAATCCTGTCGCACCGAACCACATACCTGCGGACATGAAAGACCTGGTACGTCACGAAAAGTGGTTCTGCGGCATGCATGTGTCAGTGAATATAATACTGCGGCGCGTGTGTGAGTTGACAAAATTGCCAACCCTGTCTACTTAACCGTTCCGACTTCGCAATCGACGCCTGGAGCTGAATTTACAGCAGTTGCCGCTTGTTCTGACCATAGTGTGATATCGCACTGTGCAACTTCTGGCCTGCCCGGATATCTCCCAAAAACACTTGAGGATAAATTTCCGGAAACATGCACAGGACATCAGAAAAGCGAGAGCTTTTTGAAATAGCTGATTCTGCGCGCAACGTTGTTTTTGCGGATGACCTATTGAGGGGGATTCCAAGAGGGCGAGGCACCCTCTGAAATCTTAGACTGATGATATAATGCGATGGAGATGTGGTTGGCAATGAGAGCGACAACAAGCTTACCGTTGATTTTTATTGCAAGCGGGAAGGAGTCTAACTTGTCTCCATTGAAAATATCTACGAGCATCAATCATTCCTTGTAACTAACATTTAAAAAATCGAAAATTTTTAAGGAAAACGATCCAGTGGAAGTTCTGGGGCGTCAACAAGCGGATAAACCGTGGAAATGGTAAAACGCAACATTTCTCGATGGTGATTTTGAGTACGGATCCTACGCTCTATCTCGTCAGTACTACTGCAGTTAATAACAATGGTGTTCCCGTGGCTGTTGCGGTTCCCGGGCAGCAGGTACGCGTTTACATCATTTTTTCACACTAATTGTAAGCTAAAAATAGCCGAAGAGGTGTATTTATGCAGCATGGGCTTGAAGTGAATGCTACCGGTGTTTACAATATCCCAGCTGTATGGCGATTAGACTAGACCCATAATGCTTCACAACAGGAAGACAAGTTCTATAGGATCTGATATTCGTGACAATGTGCGGATACGTGATTGCAAAGCATGGTGTTGGCCCTTCGCAAACCCTTGCCAAGCGGAAAGGTCTGGAAACTTTGTTGCAAATGACCTGGCCGAAACTGAAAGAAAGCTTTGCATGCCTTATGGGCCAGGACATGGAAACCGGCCATTACCGTCTAAGGTTTGACTAATATTCAGCCGGTGGCCAGCCTTCAACCGGCCGTTACCTCGCCAGCCAGTTAAAAATCCATGATTAACAAGAACGCCAAAGACTAAACAAGTTAGACAAGTGTTATTAGCGCTCGCAAAAGTGTTATTAGCGCTTACGCAGCTGAATGTTGCATGCTATCTAGATTATTCATCGTTAGCGGTGGTGTACCTGCAGCATTTTGTTTTGGTTGTACAGTCAGTACCGTATACATAAACAGATGCGTGCAAGCAAGCAAGTTTATGTCCTCTGGCCCATTTTGACCAGCAGGTGCCATGCATCTGCGCATAGCATTATTCTACGAAATAAACAACGGTAACTAAGAAAAACAAACAACAGACATAATAAAAAACAGAAGAAAGGCAATTTAAACGTTATGATATACACTGAACATTCCATGATCTTGCTTTCCACTCTGAACCGCCGCTCAGATCGCGTTCCGCGAAACTCAAAAAACTCAAAATTATAACACATGCGCGAAGCATGCTTCGGGTGTAAGTAATTTATGTAATCCCTCCATCCAGAATAAGCCGTCCGTGGTAGCAATCCCTCGCATCTTTCAGCAAACGATGAATGAAGTTGCCAATAGCCAGTATATCCCGATCCGATTCGTCAGTTCTGTGGGCGCTGTTTAAACACGACTTCATGTGGTCAAAGAGATCAAGTGGCATCGTGGTTAACCGCTCATGCAGCAGTTCGCGCGTCGGCAAGTGCAATGGACAGAGAAACAGCGCGTGCGCCTCATCCTCCAAGACCTCGCAGTGTTGGCAGATGCGTTCGCTTCGATCCAGCTGTTCCCAGCGTCCCGTTTCAATCCGGAGGAAGTGACAGCCAGCCACCAACTGGACAATGGCCCCTGTTAGATGTCGTGGCAAAATATGGATGTATGGCGCCACTAACGGCTCTGGATGCAACTGCAACAGAAAGCACAACTTCCCCCTCTCGAGGGCAT
>JAQGAU010002938.1:0-14247 GCA_034698045.1 Paramacrobiotus richtersi
TCTGTCAGTATAATTCCTGCTGTCATGGCCTTTGATATGCAGCGGTCACTGTTATAACCTTTGAAAGCTTTGATTTTATTTGATATGTGGTGTTCTGTTTTTCCCAATAGCCGTGTCTGCTGGTGTAAGAGGAACGATGCTTCCTGTACTAGTGGACGTAAACCTCATTAAACATTAAACAAATAAAAGCCGAAGCCAGTGGCTGGCGCGTTGGGGCGGAGACGGATGATTAGAAGCGATGTTTTGTTACAAGAGTCCAAAAAAAGAAAACATACAGTTAGATCCAGCACAAATTCAGCTAAATCTGGGTCTAAGCGAGCTGGCAGAGCGTTGTTTCGAAAGGTTTTGTTAGCAGTGTTGCAGCTTAGTGTATACTTTCTGGGGTCGCCCGGGAATGAAAGATGACAAACTGAATACTACATGCATCACTGATACAACACAGTTCCACGAAATGCTTTTTCTGGCAAATATCACGTGCACTCCTGGCAGCTGTTTGCGGAACAAGTGCTGCAAACCACGTACACGAAGGAAGACGGATTTATTGAACAGGACCAAAACATCAACCGTGTGCTAGCTGCGTAAAACGAGGGGTGCTTCAGACTTGAGCGTGTAGGCAGTAGTACAGGTGTCGCCGGTTATTTTGCCCAGTTTTAACACCTTGCGTGCCATTACAAATAGGTACGTTGTTCCCTACTCAGCAAATCTTAGCATGTTATTCCTCATAATGAGCGGCGAATTGTTGCAGTGGAAGCAAAAGTTGACCTATTGGCAACGGAATATGATTTTTTTATGCATATTGGCTGTCTAATACTGCGCAATTAGCTAAACATACTTTCTAGATTAACTTATCTTCCTGAATCAGACATATATCAACTCCTTTGCTCTGCTTAACCAGTCACACGCAAAAAGTTATTTATCATTCGCGACGGTGTTAGCACAACTGCATTATTGTGAACTCTTTTGAGTTCTTTGTTATTTCCAGTTATCTTTGCCAAGCGGTTTTATCAGAAATTATGTTTGTGAAAAACACTCAGAATCGATCATGAACAGATTTGAATTACAACACCACTAGGTTTATGGCCAGACTATATGCAACAAGAGCTATCATTTGTTGAATGTTTTATTATACAGCCTCAGTTCCTAGACATGCTTAAAAAAGTTGCCAAGGGCGATTACGTTACTGCCTCTGCACTAGTCATTGTGCCACATCGTGCACCCTTTATAGGTTCCGTGGAAGGCTTGAAGTTACGAAATGGACAGGAAGTTTATTAATATGCTTACTGGCGCCACTCCTATTCCTGTCACATTTACAAAGCCATTTGCAAAGTTAGACCAGGTTGTCCGACCCGATGGTACAGCCGTGCGCTGGATGGAAACGTGTTGGAGTTGAGCTTGCTGGAACGAAAACGGAGGCTGGAGCTGTTTGAACGGCAAGGGAGCCTAAGGTTGTTCAAAAACTCCGGAATGAAAGAAGGGTGCTTATGAAAGCCAGGGGCATCGTACGCAACCATGAGAAAAATTAATATCTGAGAAACATGTATAATTCTGATTATTCTACCACCACGATTCCGGCCCATTAGTTTGAAACAAGGGTCACAATAACAAGGGCTAGGCGTAGAAGTACACTTGTAGTGCAGTCGTAATTAGGCTCATGGAGCTCTGCAACAACAGATCCATCAAAATTAAAAGGCTATTTTTGTATCTACAATTTGTATCTATAATTTGTATTAGAGAATTAACCGGGGCAGTATACATTAATTACGTAACTACAGTTTGTTGAATAACGTCAAAACCGTTCCTGTAAGCGATTATGGTTTTGGTAATCGTGTCGGTGTTACAACGTTGAGTGCTGGTTTGGATCATCTTGGCTTTCACGGAAATTAAGCGAGCGTTTAAACCTTGTCCCGAAAATAAATTTTTAGCCTTAAATCCTTTAAACCGAATTCCATAGCGGCGCTCAAAACGTGGGAGTGAACTGATCATAATGCAGCAAACCACACTGCCGAGATGATGGTGCGCCAGCTCGTAGAGCAATCTGGTCGGTCGGAGGCGCACATGCGCCCAACCACAGTTTTCTAGTAGTAGCCATGCGGGTTGCTACAAAGGCCAGTGTAGTTGTATTAGAATCAAAGATCGAGGCCCTTCCATCGGATCCTTGAGCAGAATAGGTTCAAACGCAGCCAAAGGGTCGTGACAAACTGATCTCATTAGACCGTGAGAACATCTAATCTCACAGACATTACACAATTGCTTCTTACCATGCTGGCACTTGGCTCCATAATAGCCTGTCTTTGAATTTTTTTTCTTGCTGCTATTCCCTTAAAGGATTAAAGATGACTGCTTGGGCCAGCATAGACCTCACTACATAAACCTTGAGGTAAACCTTACTCTACATTCGGGCTATACCATCCATTACACTGCGTGCACAGCAGTACTGGTAAGCAGAATCCTTCCAAAGCAACTATGAGCTTACTGTTTTGTACTTTTCCAGAGGAAATTTGCGGATGATTAAACTGGACATCGTTTCGATTGCTTTTCTGTCTAATGACAAGGTGGGAGAACGCGCCTTAACTATTCCGTGAACACAGGTGGCGGAAGTAATCAACAGTGCCTAGCAGGCCTACCTTCCCATCTACCTCTGCGGATGTGCTGCACACCAGGACGCTGTTCTGATGGTTCATCATTTAGACAACGCCTGCATTTAGCGAATGTTGGGTATGAGAAAAGGTCAACAGCGTAGCCTTCATACAGCCCAGGAGGAATAGTTCAATCTAGTCAAAATGCACAAAACCTTTTGGATTCTGTCTAATAACTGACTGCGTAAATATTTGACCAAGCGCGGGAAGTAGAATAATTACAAACAACAATTTCAGCAAAACTTCACTGTATCTCCAGGAAATTAAGAAATCAGGTGGAAATACGAATATTATTTTCATAAACTAGGTCAATAGTTCGCGATTGATATGGTCGCACAACAGATGTAGGCGCAAAACCTGGGACGTGTTGACATCGAAAAAGTCCAAATCGCGGTAAGTCAAGAGGCCACCGAAGTGGAAAACTGGGAAAGAACCTTGTTCAAGTTTGCAAAGCAGTTCATGAACTGCTGCGACAAAAACCGACCGATCAAGAAAAATAACTTACCCGATATGGGTAGTTGGGCAGCGTATACCGCGCCCAGAAATACATTAGTAGGTGTAGGCGTCGTCTTATGCTTACTCATCATAGCACCGATTCTATACAGGTATGGGTGTTCCCGCGCGGGAACAACGTTGTAAATCGATCCCGATTGGCGGGTGCTTATCCCGCAGTTCTCCATAATTGTATACAGTATTGGCTCATGTATAACTCAGCCCGCCTTTCCGAGTTTAAAGATGTGGAATATCCAGCCCGATGGTACTTTAACAGGCATCAGAATGATGGTTTAAATCAGTCAGTCCATTTTGATCCAGCAGATTTTCCAGGCAAAGTTCATTGTACTAAGTGGGTGTGGCACTAGTCTATGCCTACTAGTCATACACGATACCGAGTGTGACCTTCTAGTTTGTAGTTGTGTGCACGATACTTGAGCTTTCCTAATATATATCAGCTTTTCTTTATCGTAATGTGCTTCATTGGGTGAATTCACTCTCAGGAAACTCCTTTTGAACGTCAGCAACGCGTCATCAAGGAACTGACCAACTCCGACAATCAACATCTGTTTCGAAATTTGCCTTCCTAACGTCTTCAAAGCAACAAGTCTTCCTGCACAAACATTGTTCAAGTTTTCCACCGGTACTAGCGGACATTGGGAATCCGATCTAACTTTGCCTCCTATAAGCACGACCTATGCACCTTTGACGTACGAAGAACAATGTCTCCAGAATCGGCCACCACCATACATCCTAGTATCAGATTCGCACAAAGTGGCAGGTATTTTAGCCAGAGACTTGTGGCATAGCTATTGCTCTGAACATATACGAATTAATGGTCGACTTTTGCTCCATAAATGCATTCAATATTTCATGCTATTTGACCAATCCAAATTGGGAAATCTTCGTAACATGCCATCTAGGTCACCAGACGAATATTAGGTCACTTGACCGATATAAAAACATATATAAAAAAAGTTGAGACGATGCAGGTACCGCATCGACCGTGATGAGAACGAACTTGTGATATGTGCACCGGAGTTTTGGTGCACGGATCCACGAGCTCCGCTTCCCTTTGTAGGAACTGGAACCTAAAATCGCTCTACGGAATGGCATTCAGGAGTGTAATCTTTATATGACTGGAAATCGTCATCTGTTGTTAATGTATATTTGACACTACTTCCTGTATCGATATTAACTGGAATAAAGTAACAAAGGTCATGCGGATTAGGATGCCGATATTACATACACACAGTTATAATAATTATGTAGACACACAAATATGCGTTCAGACATTTATTATAGTCAATATTCATATTCATTATTTATACACATATTCAATAAAATTATATTCATCAGTGTATTTGTATTTCATGTATACACCGAAATGCATACCGAAAGACTACTTCCATCCAATCAAGTCTATTCGAAAATAGGTCGGCGATTTGGCAATGCGATACTACACATGAGCGACATGGGCGACCCTAAGTAGCTGCAAACAGCGGGCGACTCCGGCCCTCAAACAGTTCTAGAGTGAGCCACCTGGTTGCGGCTCTGACCTAGCAACGGTGGGAAGCTCATGGGATCTATGAAAAAGACGACCAAGGCCGACTGGCCAGCGGATTATCTAGTGGCTTAGACAGGCACTGACCGAACGGTGATGCGTACGCAGCCGGCCAAAAGGCAACAAGCATTAGTGCGGACTATATCGTGCACATTTGCCAGAGCAACTTGTGCAGTCCGTTGGATGTCCATGCCACCAAGGGCTTCTATAATCTGGAGCAGCGCAATGCTTCGGGTTCGGCGACTTCGTGCCCGCCAACTTGCTTCGGCTTAAACTGACACCGATAAACAGGCATTCTTGATGCGGTTCGCGTGGCAGTAGGCATAAAACTGGGTCTGGCCACATTGAGCACAGTCCTGGTGTGATGTAGCTTGCAAAGCTATGTCTCAGCAACTATTGACTTGCGTCAGCAAACGCGTTGATAAATGGAACAAAGATTGCTTTCCTTACTTGACGTTGACATTTATTACTTCTTTCGAAGATTATCGCGCAATCGCTTTCCTGGGTGTCGCAAGTATGACGGGGGTTTCTCAGCACACTGACCCGGGATCAATTGGGCGAACAGGAGCGGACAGCATGGAATGTCTCGCGTGTGGGCTGAAGAATGTTGCTGATCTGCACGATGGAGCTCTTGGTCGTGTGGATCATTAGAATTTTGTATCCTGGACAGGAATAACTGTTCTGAACAATATAGTAATAAAGGTCAGTCAGATATTTATTACGATTTTACCGATTTATACCGATGTACACGCAAACAGCCTGCGGCATCGCCAATATCGTCTTAGATGCCGTCCTGACCAAAATCTGTTTGCAGTTTCAGTGGTGCTTGGTTTTGTGAAACAAACCCATTTTGTTGCTCTTAATTCTTAGTATGGAACTTAGGGAAAGTGGAGTGGATCACACTCGGCTGCGTTCCTTGCCGTCAGGACGGTACTTCCGGTTGCAAAGTGGAGTCAGGTTTTCAGAAAGGAACGCTCTCAGTTCAAACTTGTTACACGAATAACGCCCAGAGGCTTCGCTTAGATGGTAGTGGATGGATGATGTCTCCGAAACCCATGTCAATCCATTGAAGTATTCTGAATCCCCATATATTCATCGGTACTCATATCTCATATCTCATTTGGTACTGATCGTTGGCAATTTGCAATAATCGTCGCTTCTTCAGGCAGTCGTTTCATATGACATAACAGCAGTTTCACCAGTAAGATCATTTCATAACTAATTCTGTCGAGCCTTGATTTCTGGTAGCATACGTGGACTGCAGTTGTGACCAGGCATCGCTATCATCGCATAACATGTTTATTAATCATGTTTACTATGCCGTCAGAATCATCGATTGATAAAAGCGCATCCGCCAGGAATGCAGCTGCTATTATTACTTCGGGTATTTCAGGAAGACGACAACCCAATTCGCTGCTTTTTGATACTTAACCAAGGATACCAACGTGCGCAGACTGACCATGGGGACCACTGGCCACTATGTAGTGACGATCATACGTGACGTAAAGGTGTGCAACGCAAATCGCCCAAGTACCGTACAAATACGTCTGATAACTGCGTGTCTGTTCGAACGTTTTTAACAACCTCCGGATCGGCAAGAACTACTAAACAAAAGAGAGCCTTAGTAGACTCGACATTTTCTGTTCGAAGGCAGTTAACATTAATTAGAACGTCTTAGTAAGAAACTCAGGTGCGATGATCCGGTCGAACAATGGTATATTTATGCCTAACTGTTTACGGCGTCAGCCGCAGGGCTCAAGTCATAACTAAGAACGCTGCAAGCTTTTTTGCGACTTTACTGGATTACAACAGCCTTTAACAGTTTCCACTTATAGAAAGCAGAGCAGTGGCACATAATGCATGGATCGCCACATGCGTGTTGCCAACAGAACTGCTAGCGGTTCGTGCAGAGCATTCCACGATCCAGTTAACGTTGGTTCATCTTGCACGAATTGATGTTCGGCATCCATAGATTTAGCGTGTGCAACCGTATGCACGACAAAATTTGAATGGAAAGGAAATCAATAATTGACAAAAACTAACTCTGCATTTTTGTATAGATATATTTGTCGTTTTCGGACGTGCGTTATCTTGTTATGACTATACTGTAATTGTCGGCCAAATGACAAAACAAGTTAGAAGCGACATGAAAACAATAGTTAGTTCAATTGAGTTAAATGACAGCTCTTGCCATTCTATAATTTCTCCGAAAACTACATTACTAACGCTTATAATAATACATTCGAAGCCGTCAATTGTGAGCAGGCTCCTGCACACACAGCGTTCCTGGACGAGTGCCTCCTAGGGCGTGGGGATACAATATAACTAGTTTCACATCAACTAGAGTCCTAGTGTCGTGACTGAAAATAAAGCCTTACATCGGCTATGGTTTAATTATGTTCCTGGTAATCCCAGATTCTCTGGTTTCCGGAAAGGCTATGTCAGGTCGTACAATGTAGTACTCGGAAGAACACATACACCAATCTTAACAACGCACTGAGGCTAGCACAGGAAGAAACCAGAGCGACACGCGATTGTACTGAGAAAACACGCGCTAAAAGGGAAGTGAAGGTGGCCGGATTCATGGACGCCACGAAAAGCTATGCTGCGATGCATTAAAAGTGTCGGCAACTGTATAATGGCAGTTTATCGGCAATGAAAAGTTTTGCAGAGATACTCGAATACTTCGACAGCAGCTGCAGGATATGTCACATTTTTTACGGATCACGGATATTGCAAGCAAGCCAAGCGAAGCACCGGTGTCGCGGTTGCAATATCCGGTCCTCGGTAAAAAATGTGACATATCCTGCAGCTACTGTCGAAGCACGTGTCAGGTGTAATGAAATCTCGATATGTCAGATACGGCTTCCTAGTAGTCTTGTTACTTCCTAATTATGCACGTCTTGCAATTGGTCGACCGATGCTGTTCGTGTAAATGCTAAACCTGGTGGTTAGATGCTGGACGGAGGATGACGATAAGCCTTTCAGGATGCTGACAAGTCACCTCCACTACTCGTTTCCGGCTTGGATGATACATGGCTAGCGCTTTCCGGTAGCACGGCTGAACGGATGTGATCCGGCGGCTACAATGTTCCAGTGATGTAGTCAAGCGTGTATCACATTCTTTTTCCTGAGATTTTTGTTTACATCCCAGATAAGCCTGAAATAGCTTTTTATAGCCTGACTGACCATCAGAACTTTCCTTCGTCTTGCCTTTAGTACTGAGAGAAACAAGTAGCCGTCCGAGCAGCTGTAGGAGCGCTTTACTTCACTTTGCTATGATTGTTGTCGCACTATACTTCACCACTGCTAACAGACATTCTTGCTTCTCGCCTTTGTTAAAAGAATGAACAGACTTGTGATACGGAGAAACTTGGAATTGTGATGTCACTCCGAAGCGTATGTTGATTGTTCCGGTCACCCGAATGCATGAATTCTGTTGATGTCAGACCTAGCTGCCTATTACTGGTTTGATTCATGTTTCCCATGCAATGCTACCAAATTGTCCTTTCCGGTATCACAGTCTAACCTGTTCGGATGATGGTTCAGTCGTTCGGTACTGTGCACAACAGCGGGTAACAATAAAACAAACAACATGCAGTTCATCTTGTCAACGGCGACACGACAGTTCTGAAGCGTTGCGGTAAGGAGATAGGCCAGTGAACGCTTATGTACTGATAAGTTTGTGGCTAAACGTGGGTTCATATACATATATGGGATCGACCTGGATCTGCAAGCTGGTATTCGATGGCGTGGGCAGCGATGACTTGGTCAAAAAACAGGTAACCGTTACTTTCGCTGTGGTCACCCTGATGTCAATTTAGTATGCAATGTCCTAATCATGATGCACTGCTTTGGTTTGTTAATCAATATCAGACAGAAACCGTCCTTTTGAAATTTTCAAAAGGTAGAAGCTGTGTGCAAAGGTCAAGCGCTGGATGTGGTGCTCTCTTCGAAATGCATGATTCTGGCAGCAAGCACCGGCCTGGCTGCTGGAGCTGGAAATGGAGGCCAAGCAATGTGCAGCCAAGCCATTGCAGCCCAGTAAACGTCGGGCATTACTCAACGATTAGAACTGGTCTTCTGCGAGTTGTGAAGCAATTACCTATTATCCAATGGGTAGAAGTCACGGCTTTTTGAAGTTCATGAAACGAACTGCGCGAAACGGTCAACTCTAAGCCCGCAATCCGTTCCGAACAGCGATGAAAACTGATCTATATAATTTGCTGAAGAACAGCTCCAGCGATCCAGATGAATTCCTTAATTTAACCTGACAGAAATGCACACCGAGCCAGTACAGGAATGTTCCGTTACAGGAGTGCTACAACTTGCGCCAGGTTCATTGCGGCAGACATAGCGTGACGCTACACAGCTGCTACAGCGCATGCAGAAAGCAGTCATTTTGGGTTTTAATTTTTTATTAGTGGTATTGGACTGGAATACTAAATATATCCAGCAACACTTGGTACAATATAATCTGCGGCGGTCAAAACCCATCGCGGGTGCACTAGCGCTAATACAGCTTTGGTAGAGCTGGCACTGATTACACCAAGGCCGTCTGCCATGGAACTCTCCCACTTTGTCCAAAATCCAGTAATAAGCAGAAGGTGTGCGTATTAGGTCGACCCGTCTTTGCTATCTTGCGTCCATTCTGTTTTCGTTCGCTAGGTCGACAACTTCACGCATGGTTTTAGCATGGTTACCCAACGTCTGAACGTGCTTAGGTTTACGTCGAATAGTCAGCCTGCTCGTTTTACCGATTTGAGTAGCAAAGCACTACCATCAAAATACTGCAAGCAGAAGGCCAACTACGTCGTCGGACCAGAAAAGACCCTATCGAATTGTCGATCCGGCTTGATCATCTGTGTAAACAGTCAGCATGTGATCGTCTAACCCTCTTTAAGGAATTGTACTCGATTTTTATTGTTTTTACGAAACGATTACAATTTTTAAAGATGGCGACTGGAAACCTCCAGTCTGAAACCGGTTGTGTGAAGTGTCTGAGCCGCTCTTCGTCTTAGGGCGGTCGCGTTGTAGAGGATCCCAGCTGTTTTTTGTTTCAGCGTTTAAGTATGGAAATAATGCGCGGTAATGTTAGTTTGATTTTAGCTACTGTTCCTTCGCGCGCTAACTGGGATCAGTTCTTTATTTGATTTGGAATTTTCCGGGCTACATTGTTTTCTGGGCTGACGCCGAATAAAATAAATCCCAGCTGTTAAGTGCAATTTGTACGGATTTTACACCTGAGACACTTTGTACGCAGTGTTTAAAAAAGCTAAGACCCTGCGCACCTTCTCCGAATGTTACCACCGCCATAGCGTGGTCGAAATCTGTGGCAATACCACCACCTCCCGCAACAGCAACTGGACTAAGGTACTCCATGCCTTTCATCCCACGGCCCACGCACTCCGACACCGAGTTAAACTCACAAACGTCACGGAATTTTGGTTTTCCGGTCTCCTGAACTCCAACCGTCTCCGAGTAATGCACAGCGCGGCTGAACTGTTTGGCATTGTGCTCGATAAGGGCATTAATCATTTTACGCAGTTAATCAAGCTTTTGCTTATTACAGTGGGGTCAGACACCGTCACTTTCCTATTCATTTTTGCACTTGTCATTGTCTATCGCAACATTAATACTCGTAATTCGTTATTATAGGGCTCTTGTGCGTCTTTTAAGCTAATTACAGCGTGTTGAGGATCTTTGATTCCTTTGGCGAACCTTTGCTGTGGGTGCCCAGGCCGTGCCCGACAGCCGGCTGTGAACCTTCTAGTTACGCTGAGCCAGAGGATACCGGAACTGTCCAAACCGCCCTCCCCCCAACCCGACCCTTGTCGGCAGGCCGGCCAGGCCCTCATCTGTACACCCCTCATCCTTCGCGTACCGAACCGCGCATTGCATTGTCGACCAAAGCCTCATGCGCTCCAAGCGGAAGTTGGCACCAGTGTTGAAAGTAAAGTCATAGTCCTATATCTAATCTGTGACTTATAGTTCCTGTGACTGTACTGTGCACCCAGGCCACTATCTATCATGTAGATCATCCTGTTAAGGTACAGCGCATGAGTCTGTAAAGGTGCAGAACGTGACTGTGCACAGCGTTGTTACCGTTCTTCAAGGCTCTGAATGTAACTGGAAGACTAACTGAACCAACAAACTTGTGTGTGTGTTTGACGGTTCGTTCGTGAGTTACCTTGCTCACTCAAGTGTCGCTATTCCCAAGTTTAATAACCTGTCTACTACAGTGGCCGAACGAACTTGTTACGAGAGTGATGATATCAAGTATGTTCAATTTGCAACCTGGCCATACGTGGCTTGGAATTTCTACTGACTGACATACAACTTATTTTGGGACTTCAATCCTAGTATATAAGCAGCTCGCGAACACTGTATCACGTTGGATATTGCAGCAACATCCTTTAAATAGCTCCTGAGTCTACAGTACTACATCTAAGAGACTAAAGGCGAACGTCTTACTCAGATACGTTTGCTGGCATTATACACGTATCGGACTGCACAGCAATCTGAACGTTTGTCCTTACGCTTTTTTGAAAGTTTTCTCGCCTTTTGTCAAATGGGCCCAGGCATAATATAACCTTTATTTCGTCATAAGATTTAAAATGGACGAAAACATTTCAAATCTCCTTAATTCATTATCTTCATTAGTCCTATTAAAATTTGCAAAACCGCAGCAGTAGCTCAGTTTTATTCACATTCTTGTTTTCGTACAGTTAAACATTGGAGGCCGACGTTGCTGACAGCTGGTGTTGCACACCTGTAACCGGTAATAATGTCACCTTCCGCCAAAATGTCCCCCAGGTTCGGCAACAATGTCCCCTCTGGGGAACAACATTTTAATACAGATTCTCGTGTTTTTGGCCCATGATATTTTTCGCCGGCAATAATGTCCCCGGAACGGAAACCCTGCCCTGCGGATAATATTTACGGCTTTGTTTACACGCCACAAAATGGAGGAGACCGACCTGGTGAATATATCCTGCGAATCACAGTTTTGGTTACGGGGAAATTATTGCCGGAAAAAAAATCTTACGAAATCGAATCAGTGAAACGACAGAATGCGTTCTGGAGGAGGGACATTTTTGCCAGGGTATCATATCCGGGTATGGCAATTTTTCCGGATCCGGGGTGACTTTTTGGCGGAGGGGGACAGAATTGCCGGTTACACACTCCTTAACCCACCCCCCCCCCCCCTGATTCCCACAAGTGGCACTTTATATTTTGCCGCGAATCCTCGGATGCTTAATTATTATGGACCAAAAAACCCTGTATTCAATGATTTGGAATACAGAGTATTCGTATTCCACATACACCGATTGGGAATACGAATACACGGAACAGTAACTGTTGCAAATTATTCTCATTACGGTAGCATTAATAATTATTAGTTCGCAAAATTACGTAGTTTTCTTCAACTCGTTAAATTTTTTGATTAACTTACATCCAGTGTCACAAAAAAAGAAAATTTGGTTTCTGGTCTTAGATATAAGATTTCAAGGCTGACTTGCTTTCTGGACAGAATAGCACAAAAAAAAGAATCATATCTGGGTATTTATCAATTTAGTTATTTTACAAATATTCCAAAGCAGTCGATGGACAGCTTATGAATGTTTATGTATAGTCGAATGATCTTTTTACACAAGTTTATGAAAAGGTTACCAAAGCAAGCAGGTCAGTCGATCCAAAACGCATCGAATTTGAAACGCTAGTTATCCACAAAAACATTTGTTAACATTTTTGAACGTTGTCATTTTTTTCGCGCCGTACGGCTGATGATCAGATTTGTTCGAAAATCATCCGTAACTTACGCAGTTCTTCCATTAATCAGGGAAATAAAACAAAGGAAGTCAGTGGAATATTTGTAAACTTGGGCAGGACATGATTCGGTTTTGGAGTTCAGAGCGCTGCGACCTCCCCAAAACATTTGTTTAAATATCGTTGCCAATTCTGACAGTAGATAAAAAATTCTGTAAGGTCAGCCATGGCCCATTTCCGATGGCCGAAGCAATCGTACTGCGCGGGAGACAATAGCGCGAACGTTTTTGCATCTGCGAGGCCGCATACGGTACAGTTTTGTTGAATATAGGGGACCCAGCCTCTACTACTGTGTTATTATGCAGTACATCCGTTACCGAGACCGACAGACGGGCAAAATATACAGTTTTGTTGTATTTAGAAGACGCCCTCTATTATCCAAGTGCCCTGTATTTAGAGGACGTATTTAGCGCCCTCTATCTGTACTAGTTTGATAACACGCAATGCTTTACGTATCGTGACCGACGGACAGACAACACAACCATTTTTATTGAATGTATTTGACCTTCGCTTCGCTTTGGTCAAATACAGTATATATAGTGTTTGTTTGTTACATGGGTAACATTTATCTAATGACCTCTATTGGTTCACGCAAGGAGTGGACGTTCCGGCCTATTCACTGTTTTGGTCGCTTAACCTCCTGCAGCACGATAATTTGTTCAGTTAGAGCTCTTTTCGATTATCACATTTGTATTTGATCACTGGTTTCACTGCAAAGGTGGTGGCTTTTCGCTCTGGATCCACGGGGCGAAGGAAAATGCCGTTGCGTCCTGGAGTTTGGGCGGGTGCAATACCAACAGTAACTTCCGGATATGGGAAGCGCTCGGAAAGCTGTCACTTGTTTGGCAACCGTTGGCAGAGCGCAATTTTGTGTTCGGCTAATTTAGCCGTCTTCCTTGATCATATCAACTTCCGCTAGTGGAAGTTGTAGAGTACGTTGGTACTTCGACATGTTTGCTATTTCCACCACTCAGAGTATACGACCGTTGTTTCTACCACCCTGTGGCCAGTGTTACCTGAGCCAGCCTTGCAGACGCAGTGTGGATACTGAGCGTTATGACTCACCAGCGAGGTAGAACTATGGGTGCGTACAGTCGATGTGGCAGAAATAGGAAAAATCTCGAAGTAGTGCATTTGCACCAGCTGCGGGTATGGCACCCGCCCGAACTACCGAGCGCATGACCAGTTTACTTCGCACCCGAAGTCCAGGGCGCATAACTATTTTATAAAAATACTTCGCAATGCAGAGCACAATAAAATTCTGCTGATCGTCTCGTGAGAATAAAATCACGTATAAATAAATATTAATTACCTGCGTAGTTTGTTACAAACGCACACAGTCTTCGCTGGCCTTCACATTCCGACTGTACAACAGAAGGAGCGACATGTGTCAACAATATGTTCGGTTGTAAAGAAGGCATATTCCTCATAATTATCTACTCATTCATCATGTCACTAGCAGCATTATGATCTGCGGGATTAAATAATATTTGGTAATGTCGATTTAGCAGATTGCAAACAGTACGTGTCCGTAATAGTAATCTGCAAGCAATTCCGTATCTGTTGTACATATTTCGTTCTGTAATGCAAACTAAACTAGTTTATTGACTTATCTCAGATGCAGCGACAATACACAGTAACAAAGTCAGATCAAATAAAAAAGTTACTCCAGTCAGCACGACACGGAACCGTACTAGTGATTAGCTGAGCGTTACCACGCATAAC
>JAQGAU010002939.1:0-14247 GCA_034698045.1 Paramacrobiotus richtersi
GGATTTTTCGATATTTAATTAAACATTGCACAATCGGATAAGAATAATAATTTAAAATTAACAGTAATTTATTATCGATAAATTACAATTATATAATAAGTTACAATTTGCTGCATAAGTAATACAAACGCATGGAAAAACAAGGGTAAACTTTATTCCGGAATAATAATACGAGTATTTTAATGTTATTGGAAATTTGAAACGTTTTGCGTATTTGAAAATTTCTTTTCTGTGTTTGGAATTTGGATGTATACAACCGTTTGATAAACCATACAAAGAAAGTCGAGAAGGTGAATGGCAGAATCTGGTAGTTAACGACTGACTGGATACAGCAGCGGCTCACAAAAATGCGGTGACTTTTGGTCGAATGAAAACTATTCTGGAACTTTTATTAGTTAGGCGACTTGTCCGTGCTGACCCTTTAATAATAACTTCAATTTTTAATTGTGATTTTAAATTGTTATTGGACTTCGCTTTGCTTTATGACGGTCACGAGGATTTGACTGATTCATCGAGAATGCCACGCAGTTTAGTGAGATAATCGTAGTACAGTGGCTCTAATGCGAAAAGAACGCCTTATTATGTGGTCAAGAGCATTTGGTCTTGGTACATACTGCAAAATTTGCTGTTGTATGTTTTTTCACATTTGCGTAATTTATTTATCGTTGATATTTAACGGTGCTTGGGGGAAAAAACCGAACAATTATTGTTTGTTTGGCGGATATAATATGATACATATTACCGAATATAGGTCAATATTGTTGATTAGGAACTATGTGCTACGTCAACTGCAGATTAGTAATGTACTCGATGGATTCCTAGAAAAGAGAAAATGGTTTGAAAAAAAGGAGAAATATTTTTTGACTGGGACAATCACGGGTTGTCTGCTGGATTTTTGAACAAAAATATGATCCGTGCGTGACATTTACCGTATCGCGTAGACTCGCACACACTCGCATAGAGTCACTGCCAAGAACTGACTATATCTAAATTTAGATACTATATACTATATCTAATTTAGATATACAGTACAGTGGTAAGTTCTTGTCGCTCCACACTGTCTTTTTATTGTTTTATTATTTAAAATTTATTTATCATTTTTTAATAATGTAGAAAGATGGCCATCCAGGGAAAACCCGGATCCAGCGTGAAAATCCACGTCCCCCTGGGTGTGACCGTCACGGACGACGAGACGAAGGAAGTCATCGGAGAAATCAACAGCAAAGAGGATAAGGTGCTCTTGGCCAAAGGCGGCGACGGCGGTAACGCCAAGAATCAGTTTCTGTCCCAGAAAGGCCAGGCGCGGTTCGTCCGGGTGGATCTGAAGATTCTGGCCGATGTGGGGTTGGTGGGCTTCCCGAATGCGGGCAAATCGACGCTGTTGGCGGCCGTGTCCCGGGCGCAGCCCAGGATAGCGGCGTTTCCCTGTAAGTGTGATTTGGAAGACGTTTCTAACGTTAAATTGTTGTTGGATGATGATAATCCAGGTTGTATTGAATAACTTCCGTCCAGTGCAACTTTCCGTATGCCATTGGTAACAGTAGAGATTAGTTTATTATTTATTATAAAGTTTATGTTTTTATATTTTACATATTTTATCTATATATTTTTATGTTTTACAGTTTATATTTTTATTTATAGTTTACAGTTTATATTTATTTATTATATTTTATTATTTATTTATGTTTATTATTTATTACATAAGGTATGAGTTTTTACAGGTGTATAAGATGTGTTTACGGGAGTATATTTGCTTTTTCGCCGTTTTTATGAGGTTTTGTGATCATAAATTATTGTTTACATAATTATTACGGATTTAAATAATAATTATGATCTTGCTGAGAAACTTAATCTTACGAAGCTGATTCCGTTGTTGGCCGTTCTTTTCATGGTTCGGAATTATAGAATACCGAATTAATTGGCCTATTTCGCTGAATTAACATACCAATTAGTTTTTCATTAATTTATTATTCTTTTAGCCTATTGTTTTCTGCTTCGTATTGCCGACAGTTGTTGTTTTTGTTTCTGTAGTTACGACAATTCGTCCAGAGTTGGGAATGATCGAATTCGAGGATCGACGTCAGGTATTTGCTTTCCGTGTGATTGATTGACTATCTATAATCGAAAAAAAATGTCTAGAGAAAAACAGAAAGATTGAACGGTTGATATTTTATTTTTCTTAAAATTATTTTTAAAATAAATTAAACATTAAATTATTTTTAAAATAAATTAAACATTGAATTATTTTTAATTATGTTCGCGTTGTTGGTCTGCTGGTCAGAATGGGTTCAGTTAGTTGATTCATGTCTGTATTGTTTAGATAACAATGGCTGATCTGCCCGGTTTAATCGAAGGAGCCCATAAGAACGCCGGTCTGGGTTTCCGGTTCCTCCGCCATGTGGAGCGCACCCGGCTGCTCTTGTTTGTGATTGATGTCCAGGGCTTCCAACTGGGCCCGGAGCATCCCTATCGGACCGCCTTTCAGACATTGGTTTTATTAAATAAGGTTCGTTAGAAGTTTTTTTGTTTTTCTCATTTTTTTTTGTTTTTGTTTTGCTCATTCTTTAGAATTTCTTTAATACTCTTTACAAAAAGCAATGCTGTTTTTCCATCTCTGGTGTTTTTCTTCAAATATGGGTTTCGTAACGTCCGGATTAGAGTAATGATATTGTATTGGAATATTTCAACGTGATTTTTTTCTATTAGACAAGGTTTTAGACTAATTTTATGCTTTTAATACCGCCCTTGTGTATTTACTAATAGGTGATTACGTAGTGCAGTGGCTCTGAAAAATCCTCTGTACATCGGGTGCTGAATCTGATGTCCAATACCAGCGCTAGTTTTGGTGTGATTGCGATTTGCTTTACTAGAGATTTTGAGGATTTAAATTTTTTCATGTTTTTATAATCTCCACCACTGATATTTCTCGGGCGTACGTTTCTTTCAAGAGAAGATTGAAGGTTTTTGCGATACACTTGTGTGTTTATCTGCCTTTTAAAATAGTATTCAAAAGTGAACTTAGCATAGGATTAGGGAACGCTTGTGCGTTGGAAACATGTACTGCTAACAAAGTTGATAATTTACTGAAGAAATTATCAAAACTTTTAGTTTTTCCTTACTCGTCATTGATGGTGTCGGAAATCAGCTAGTGCCGATTCGTTGTCGGTTTTGGTGTTTATCGTAGTGCAATGGCTTGGTTTCGCTTCGTCTGACTTTTCTCAAGCTCAGAAATTCCTTGTTAATCCGGAAGTTGCTCTCGGCATGATGATGTTTCTTCCCAAAAAGTCGATATTTTTGATGTGATGTGTTTAATATTGTTTATGATCCAATTGTGTGCCTTTTGAGCTGGGTTTAACGGTTTTTGTTTATCGGTTTTTAATTGCTCTTTTACAGGAACTGGAGCTGTATAACGAATCCCTAACGGATAAGCCGGCCTTATTAGCCATTAATAAAATGGATAAAGAAGGGGCGCAGGAAAAATGTGATGAATTCATTGATCAAGTTAAACATTATGCCGGTAAGATTAATTGGTTTAAACAGCATAACTTTGTTGGTAAAAAACGATAAAAATAAATAAATAAATAAAAAAATGTTAAAAATAAATTCTGGAAAAGTGTTGATATTTGTGTACTGAACGTTGATCGTGTTATTATGTACTCCAGTTTTTTATCGTGTTAATTTATGAGTTGCCTGGCTAGTTCGACACCGGTGATTTTTTAGTGAAACTGAAGCTTTTCAGCTGTTACTCAGCGGCATTTGGGATGTATTGTGAAAATTGTTATGTTTAATTCTTAGTTCGTACAGGATGTGGAACATTATATCGTAGTGTAGGGGCTCGGATACGTGCCAGTTGTAACACTTAACCTTTCGTCGTAGAATTTGCGAATGCTGGTAGAAAACTTGAATCCTAGTAGAAATGGATACCTTTTTTTAACATCTGTAATAAAACTGTTCTTTCATTCATTTATCTTTAATTTTGTTTCTTTAATCTCTTACTTTTAAATTTGGAATATCTGCCAGAACAAATCTTTTTTTCAATATTACGTATGTTGGTTTCATTCGTTGCCGAAAAGTGCCAAAGCCAAAACTCGAAAAGCAACACTTCTGTTTTCTACTCTTTATTTGGTTGTGGGTCCTGAGATTCTGAAGAATTTGCAAAATAATTAAAAAAAATAGTTTGAAAAATCTGACAGAAAATTAGACTTTTTTTGGGCGGATAAAACATATTTCTTGTTATGCTGGATACCTTATATTGGATATTTATTAACAAATGCTCTTCCGCGTAGAATTGACCGCGGAACTACCGGAGGCGATGCGGCCGAGTCACCTGATCACATTTGACGATATCATTCCCATGTCGGGTCTGAAGCATACCAACGTGGACCAGGTGAAGGAGCGGGTACGGGAGGTGATTGATTATCATGCCGATAAGGAACTGGAGAAGCAGCGGAGTTATAAAGAGCTAATGCATGAATTGACGCCGGTGCCCGAACGCTCAGCCGCTTTGGCGTGAAATCTGTCGTTTTTGTTATCAGTTTTAATGAATTTTTGTTGTTTTTCGGATTTTTGTTTTCATACTTGCGTCACAGCTCGGAAAGATATGGAACTGATGTGAAAGGCAAAAATAAAATGAATATGAAGTAAAGGAATAAAAATAAACCGATGCTTGTGTAATGTGTTCGATATTTTCACGCAGCTGTCCAAAAAAATCAGTTCAAAAGGGGAATTTTCGTACACGGTATTTATCCGTTGTTTGGCGGCGATTAGCGCTAATAGTATGCTACATCCCATTGTGTCGAATTAGACCGAACAGGCGCACAAATCCCAGCAAAGTAAATTAAACTCGGCAAAGGTCAACTGGAGTTTCCTTCATAAACGCTCTGATATTTTTTGAGATTTATCTTTTGTACGTTCCTTTTACGTATTCTGTGTCGATAATAGTCTATCAGTTTTCAAACTGATTACAATGATAAAAGAGATGCTCATATGCTTCTATACATGTACACCATGTGAGACGAGATATCGTAGTAGAATGGCTCTTTAAAAACTAGAATTGATTGCTCTGATTCTCAGATGCTGAACCATATATCCATAACACCTGCAACACCCAAACTTTTTTCCTGAATGGGGTGCATACATGTAGAAATTGCGAATCCGATCGTTTCCGTTTTTTTGCGTGCCGCGTTTAAATAAAAACTTAGAAAAGTGCACTTACAGTTAGAAAGGTAGAAGTATGTTGGAAATTTGAGATGTGTCATACAGATATTTCCGCCGGCTTCATGCAAGTCTATAAAAGCGTAACGGGAAGCGATCTATAAAGTAATAAAACTGTAAATAATGCAGAGATAAAATATATCTTTAAAAGACTTAACAGTGTGAACAAAAATCTTACAAAAGTTGGCTTATGGCAAGCAACAATAAGATATCATTAAAAATTTCTTTACAGTTTCGCCAAGCACAGAAAACCGCATTTTTGAAAAAGAAAAACTAAAAATTTTGAACCCGAAATAATACCTTACACAAGCCGCTATCCGGTACACCGAAACGAAGGTCCAGTGCATGTTTCCGCTTATGTAATTAGGCGCAGAAACGTATAAGGATGCTGTGTAACGGTAACGATAAAACCGCGAATAATGATATGAGAAAGCGTCATGTTTCGTACAAGGAAATTCAATCCGGCTAACACGGATCTGAAAAATTCCCTGTGGCATCCGAAGCTGTTCCTGGCACGCACCGCATATAAACTAAAAACTTGTTTTCTGACGCCCACTGCTTGTTTTACATCTCCATCCTGATTGAAAAGATGCAAAAAGCAACACCGTGTCATACGGCATCCGGTTATCGATCGCGCGTACATGATGCGATTTAACCATCTCACTTAAAATGACATAAATAATTTGTCCGTTCTAGCAGACAGCTGGATTGCTCCTCTTGATTCCACTTGATCAAAAGAACACTTCATAACATCCTCTCTACTCCAGCCGTCTTTCGTTGTATTTCATCGTTCGCCGTGTCTAGAAATGGGGTTTCTCCGCTTTGTCGGAATCGTATTGCTGTTTCGTCTCAGTTTGGCTTTCAATTCCACAAAAGATGGACCCGGGCCGTCGGATACCCCAGCCGTCCAGTGTGAGTGTACGTGCCCGTATGATGCAGTGATACTATCACTGTTGGTGCTAATTGCGGCAGGCGTCATGATCATTCTAGCTCTTACCATCTGTCTGTTGTACTTCGACTATAAATCGACGGCGCAGTATAAAATATGAGGAGCAAAGTTAGCGTTGTCTGCAACGCGTTAACCGTGCGATTTCCGGCATTCGGATGGATGCTCCACAAGCTGTTGTACATGTATACGTTCCCTGTCCTGTTGACCACGAACTCTAGCTCGCCCAACCAGACACTATACTGCGGTCGGCAACATCTAGTCCTGTTGAACTCCGTCCATAATGACCTTTCCCGAAACCGCAAGGGTCCGGCGACTTGCCAGTGCGCACTACAGCCGAGTGACCGATCTGCTACAGAAGGCGGATTGGAAGCTCCCGCTGTGGTTCCCTTGATGACCTGTTTCATCCAGCTCTGGGACCTTATAGGAAACAGAAAGATTTCATGATAATTTTAACACAGTACATGTCTTGCTGTTGATTTCTGGTTCCCAGCCATCGAGTATGAATGTATGGTAGATTTTCCATTTTCAACCACCGTATATTATAAGTATAACAGTACGATAACCCTGCACGCCTGCCTGCCTGTAGTAATGATAAATACAAACTTAGACCGGTTTGTATAAATAAAGCGCAAGGAATTCGGCGATTTCTTCGAAAAAGCAGGATATCGATTGCATGTCGCATGGCAGTGTGTGTAAACTGGTGAGATGATGCGACGGCTAGATCGATCAACAGAAGCTTTTGTGTAAAGGGCTCCCCGTCGCAAATATTTCTGTAGCTGTTCATCTATTAACACTTGGTGGTATGGACCGGTATATGGTGCAAAAGTAGTATGGTACCACCGTCCTCTCATTGTTACCGTACCAAGTAGATTTTTTTAATTTTTATCCTGACCGACCGACCGACAGATACTCGGCTGAGTATAGAGGACCTCCGCTTCGCATCGGTAGAAAATTCATCTACAGTATTGTCATCCAAATGTTAATTAATTCCATTACACGGAACAAAGACCAGTAAGTAGGGTTCCTGACATTTCACGATAATTGTCGCCGTAATCGAACCGCGTAAAATCTAGAATATTCCCGGTGTTGTGTTCGTTAGTTTGCAGCAAGTAATGCACCGCAACTGATGGAACTCTTGTGGATAAATGGTGGCACTGTTTCTGCGGAGAGTTTTAATGTATTTACTGCATGTACAGCTGTTTTACGGTTTTGTTAACCATGGGTAGGGTTGAGCTAAATAAAATGGCCAGTCAGTTCTTACTGTATGACTATACGACTGACAACTTGTGACTTTTAATGTCACTGATTTCTTATTTTTCTGTTGTTTCGTGTTTCTTTTTTGTTAGAACAACGTGCACCTGAAGTCAAGGAGTTATGCCACTAATGCACTAGCAATAAGAACCGACACTGTCTACAGTAGGTGCTAGCAATAGAAATAAAAAGATTACGAGCACTGTTCCCTGTCGTGCTGATTGAAATAGGTTTTTTATTTGAATGGATTGTTTTATGCAGATATTACCACTACATCTGGGTGAACGTAAAAAGTAAAAAAAGACTCCCAATCAACTTAAACGGAAACAGTGCCGTATATATGTATTCTAAGGTATCGTGATGTCTTAAGACTGGCTCGGAATATCTAGGTAGCCCCTGCACTACGTCGACTCCCGTGATGTGCTATATGCGCTAATACACCGTATGCGAACGCATAATTTTCTTTCGGTACGTGCTCGCATACAGGTGCCTTGCGTACCGTTGCTCAACAGATCTTACCTTTTCAGTCACTTTATCTGATACAATATGATAACAACAACAGTGTTAAAGCAATTAAAAAACGGCATTACAACGCGGGTTCCTATTAAACCATGCACTACGTCTGATCGTTGTAAATGCATACTATATATAGCTAAATGAACACAGTAAAGTTGTGCTTACCAACTGTACCTATATTGATATTAGCTATATCCATTGATATTCAACTGTTCGTTAATCGTACAATACATGAATTTATGATTTTTAAAATCTTTCTTCAAACTCCACCTTATGCTAAACTTATGAGTTTAAAGCCTGTTTTACCTGACGGAGATTCGACGAGTACAACGATGGAAACAGCCCGGGATGCCCAGGATACCGATCACAAGTATCCATCCATGCAGTGATAATACATATGGTCATGCAGAAATACATCGTCTAGAAAAAAAGCGCATGTAACTCTCCGCCTGTTAAAGGTCACGCAGCCGTGATATCCTTCCGGCGGAAACAGACTGATTTCTTATTAAGCGTGTTGTGCTACATAACCAACCATTTTTATGCCCAGTGCACATGCGTTCCTTTTCCGGATCGATGACGGACGCCTTCCATTGGCTAATTTGTAAGACATTCGTACAGCATCTTGCAGGCACGTCTGCCCACAACTCCGAGTCCGTCCTGGTCCACTCCGCCAAGCGAATGTTTATATTCTTTTCGATAAAACCTACTCGATAGGGAAGGTTTGGAAATTGTTGATCTTTACTTTTATGTCATGTGCAACGGCATATGCATAGCGTACTAATCGGTGGCATCGCTTTTTCCGTGATGATTTTACAGCGTTTGATTCTGGAAAATCCAAAAGTCTGAAAGGAAGTAGTTGATAACGGAATCTCTGCCTTTTTTAGGCTTTGCATGATCATTTTTGTGTCCTGCTATAACCCTCTGTTTTTTGAAGCATGCGAACGTGGAACAGGTCATTATGTCAGTAATGACAAATGACAGGCAGTTTACATATGTGTTATCGGAATTTTTCGTTCAGCGATCGTAATTGACGACTCTTGTCATTTGTCGCTTGTCAGTGATGAGCACCTAATGATAAATGCCGTCTGCAAAACATAGGTTCGCTTTCTACATGTTTTAGGCTCGAACTCGCCAGTACAGTACCTATGTACACGTGTGGAAACAGTACCAGAGCCATATAACAGCTTTGAAATAAATGCCAGCACATTTAGTTTTTTTCCAAAAGGGGATTGGGTGCTTTGAATTGGGAATTCGATAAACTATACATTAGTGTCACTTTAGTGACAAACAAACCCAAAAAGAGCTGTCAGGTACATCCAGAGGTCGATCCATTTACATGTGTCCACCATGAAAACATTGTTGCTCGTGACCTACTATAACGTTAACGGGACGGGATTAGCCTTTATTACTAGTTCCTCTGTAAAGGTCATGTGTAACGCGTACTACTGTCGATTCGAGACGTAATTAACTTACTGTATTTCGAAAACAATAATTACTGTAGACAAAGAGAAAAAACTACAGATTTTGCACACGCGAAACTTTGTTGCCAGACATTCGTTAGTGAATTTTGCTCTTCTTGTGAACTATCTCCGATTCCGTATGTAGAAGAGGGTTCAATAAAATTTCAGCCGTCTTCCGGCAATGCGTATAGCAGTAAAGTTAGCATTATGGTCGGCTGGAGCTAAATGCCACGGGGCACGGATAAATCTACGGTTAGCAAATTGCTTACCTTTTGGAAAGGTTGCCGAAGGATGCAAACACAATGCAGCGACCGATGCTGCGAAATCTGCCAAATAATTCAAATATGTATGCACGGGCTACGCTCAACTGGTAAGGGCTAACCGCCTTCCACGGCGTTTGCAGTTGTATGCTAATGCCTTCACTGCTATGCCTAATGGGCGATGGCTAATGCGATTGCCTTTCTAAAAAGGCTAATGCCTCCACTGTTTTCTGCCATCACAAAAATAAGCTGACGATTTTTGCAGCAGTCTTTGCCGAAATTGCAAATTTGTCTCACGTTGTCAGTTTATACTTTTATCCAGAGTTCAGCTTGGCTGAGCATTGCAGAAATGTCCTTTGATAGTTCAGAGTTCGCCTGGAACAGCGTCGATGTGCGCGGGGACGACGGACTGCTCCACAATGGCCGCGTGGTCGATGCCGTTGATGAGGGCCTTGTTGTGCATTTTGGGGGAACTGGACACTCAGGCCCCAGACTAATTCCTGTGGACGACGTTTATCACCGCCGGTACTCAAACTACTTGACGGATGTTGGGCAGTACATTAAGGAGGGAGTGGAAACACTGACTGAAGACCGACCCGTGGAGGTGCTGCTGCGACTGCAGCCGGAGGACCCGTGGAAATGGTATCCTGGCTTGCTGCTACAGCCCTTTGGTCTGGTCAGTGTCACTCTGCCGGACCGTGAGCTGAAAGGGTTCGTCGTGGAAGAGCGCATTCGGCAGAGGTCGACTGAGGATGATCTGGATGACGTAGGGGAAAATCGGTTCTCGAGAAAGTTGGTCGCAGTGCTAACTGAGGTCGCTGCTTCTTTTGCGTCAGATGATCAGCTGATCGGGACTTTTAACGCGCAGTGTCGTCAGCGCCACTACTGGATGATGGCCACCCATGTGCTGAACAATGTGCATCATGGAGTTTTCAAGGTGCTGGTCGTGCTGGGGATCTTTGAGGATGATGAACGAGAAACGGGAAGCTTCTTTTATTGCGGAAGAAATAATTACAAAGAAGAGCTGGAGGTGAATGAGTCTGAATGGATGGAACATCACAGCAGGAGAATCAAATGTGACCGACCTCTCGTAAGTGGCGATGCATAACTAAGATGCATAACAATTGGCAGTTGTGCACAGAATCCATGTACATGAATCGTATCTTTGATTTTCCCCCAAATTGAACATACATGTCTTGTGAGATGTTTGACCGAGTCGCAAACACGTAACGGCTTCCAGGTGCCATTTTTTTTCGATTGTCTGTAACGTGTAAATCAGAAGTGGATTAGTTTATTACTTTGCCAGAACTTCTTGTCCGTAAAATTTGCTGTGTACCATTTTTAATTTGGCAGAAATGCCAATTTCTATATGATCAGTCCGGTTTTATTAATTTTTACGATTTTTCCTGTAGAATGAAATGCTCCTTTCACTGCTTACGAACGATGCCGATCCTCTGGAAAGCGCCTGTCTGCCGCTAGCAACGACTTGCCATGACGTTGCTATCCAGTTCCTGTATCGTGATCCGTGTATTTTCCCCGAAATTTTTGAGTGTTTGACAACCCTTCAGCAGGCCAAACTTCGTGGTGTATGCCGAAAGTGGGACGCGCTACTGACACCGAACTACATCAGCAGGGTCATTACTCTGTCTGTGTCATGCGTCGCTCCGCCTTGTTATGGCCCGGATTACACGGGCAACATGTACCGGTTTGGGGCGTGCCTGTTCAGTCGTTGGACCCAGCAAACCAGGATGTTGGTACTTTATGGTGACAAGATCAGGCACCAGTGTGAGAACCCACTGCAGGATACAGCCCAGCTTCTGCAGCGCATCCTGACTGAAAAGCAACTGCCGGCTGTTGATGTGTTGCTGCTGGCTGGTGAATGGCATCTCCATGTTAATGCTGGCAACTGGATCAATGCTCTGTATGAAGTGTTTGCATCACTGGCAACTGGCAAGCGTATGCCAGACGGTTGTTTTGACGAAGCTCGACGTTCACGTGCAGCTGAAACGTTCCAGGCGGAATGAGGAAGAACGCATTGTGGTCCGGTTTCCTAAGAAACGGATTAGTCGCCAACTGAGCGTGGACGATTTTTCGGCCATGCTGAATGATGGGCTTCGCGATCTGAACTCTGAAGAGATGGAGCTCTTGGCGGAATGGATTCGGTTCAAAAGCACCCAGCGGACTCGGTTCTGTCAAATTGCACAGGTCAGGAAGATTGTTAACGTGGGGTCGATTTCGAAATCTGAATTCCGTCTAGTTTGAATTGCTTAGAAATGTGATCAGCGCAAGTGAAAGTGCGAAACGGTGTGATCTGAAATGACGCCACAATAGACATTCTGCTGTGAAACCGGGAGTCCCGGACTTCAACTGTGGTGCTGTTGAGGTCACTATATGAAATACAGGCGTACTTGGGACGTCTTTGTTTCGTTACGGTTTTCACTTTATCTTATTTGAGAGTGTGATTTAATACTTCATCGATAGGGACGACTGTTTGCATTCTCGAGAAATTCAGCATGTGGCAAATGGGTGCCTCAAGAGTCATTCAAAGTGCAAACCGAACAACTTTCTTATCATAACTGCATAACCGAACAATGCAGTTGTTCTTCTGTGTGATAACTAGCGGGCTCTATCGAGCATGTATTTATGGTTCAGAACTTCAGCGTACCTATCGCAGCACCGTTAAACCTTATAGTTCCGCGCAATGGTTAATTCTGCCGGGAGAAAGTCCAGTCGAATGCTGTACTGTGATATTATCCTTTTGCAGATTTTCAACATCACCCAGGCTTTGGACTCTCGTGACGGTGTGCGCTACCGTGGAATGTTTTTTCGTACAGACGCTGCACTGGAGAGTGTCGATGTTCGATACCTGACAAAGCTCACGCTGCATGCGCTGCTCCAGCGTAAAGACTCTGCAGATTATCGAATCCTTTTTCAAGTCGTCTGACTGATTAGTGACCATTGGTCGATTCGTAGTTGGTGTTTCGTAGCATATCTTCAATACAGTTAACGTGATGCTTGTATAATTGAGTTGATTTGTTCCGGATATTTGTCTGTAGAATATTGTCTGATCTTTGTGACCGAAGGCATCGTTACTGACTTGCGTTTTCCGATTGTGTTACAGTACGTCGTACCGCATATGACTGATATGAGCCATAGGACTTCATCGCAGCTATAAAAAAATCACATTAAAAAAAGCACATTTCAAAAATTGATCGTACAGTTCACAGAATCGTCTATATGACTCCGCTACATACAGGTCATAGTTGTACCAGACGTATGACACGAACGTTCATAACTTCCTTTCCCCCGGAAGTGACAACCAAGCGGCAATGGATAAACTTCCTGCAATCTTAACGTAACCCAAAGATACACTAAAATAACCCTTAATGGTGCTCGTAATCTTACCCAGATTGTTCATAACTTCCTCCATTCACAGGCATCACTGCGCTTCTAAGTCTAGTTACAGACATAAACATGCAACTGGGTATTTAACTAGTTTTTATTTCGCAATCGTTACACTGTGTTGGCGAAAAGGTCAGCTGCTACTGACTGTTCCTGCTGCATATTCAACTGTAAAAATTGCATAACTCGATGAAGTACCGTTTGTTAGTGGAGAAGGACAACGTACAGAACACCTCAGCATGTAACCCTCGAAGCTACCAAACGTATCACCGTGCAAGTTCATGATAATGATAATAATATACATGTAATGACAAAAAAGCTGCTATTCTCAACGTTTATAACTGAAACATGATACGCATTTCTCAAGTTTCGTGACCGAACCGCAAGACTGGGGATACCGCAAGACGGGTTAGCCATTACACTATGCCTAGTCGCCGACTTCTATGGTTTGGCTGCCACCGTCGCTTTCGTGAAGAATTTCCCCTCGCTACCGGTATTTACACTATGTGACAACAGTGACATCAAATTTAAACAGGGCCAAAAAACTTGTGCTGATCATGATATAGCGCAAAATGTGCTGGTATAGAACGCACTGTTTTGGTATAAAATGTAGATTGTGCTCAAAAACGGTCAGCACTCTTTGGTTTATTATGAAGCATTTGGACCGGAAAAGGTTTTAGCAGAACCAAAAAGCCTTGAATGATGACATTGCTATAAATGAGGCAATTTTGATTTTTGCATAGAAGTCGCACGTACGCGTACCGCTCGTAATACAGCTTAATGGAGTGACTATTAATGCGCATCAATCTTTCTGAGCGTAACTTTTAACCTAGACAGACAGCTAGCTTAGCACCAACTGTAAAGTATTGAAAGGGAAACGTAATTATGAATTAATCATGATGTTCCGACTCTGTGCATCCGAGTCGTAGTGTTTCTAAGGTGACTCTGTTGCATATTTAGAAGGGCGAACCATTTACATGTTGTCCCCTTACATAATTATTCCTTCCCGCCCCTTGCAGCGGTGGTTTCTTTCTTTCCTTCTTATCGCTGATTAAACAATGTAAGTATGGGTTGACGGGGCACAGTACGATACGAGCAAATACGAACCGGAAAGCTTTGAAGGATCAAAAAGCGTGGCGTTGCGAGGACTGTTTTGTGCTAACAGCAATTTTCCCCCACGTGAATATGATTTCTC
>JAQGAU010002940.1:0-14244 GCA_034698045.1 Paramacrobiotus richtersi
GAGGCCAAACGTATGGAACGCCAACGCAACTACGTTCAGGGTGTCAATCTGTATGTCAAGAATCTGGATGAGAGCATTGATGATGAGGCACTGCGCAAGGAGTTTACGCATCTGGGCAACATCAGTAGCGCCAAGGTAAACATTAGAACAAACTGTTCAAGTAGTTGCCAGAGTCTGAAACTGTTCGCGCTTAGATTTTGATTTAATTGTGTTCAAATTGATTCGCCATAATGTTGAAGAAACTGCGCTGAACAAGTTTGGAAAGGAAACGTTGCAGTCATAGCATACTGAAACGGAACTTTCGCTTAAAAATTGATTGGATAGGATTCTTTATCTGCACACGTTAGATAAAGATGGAGTTTTTGTGTTGATTTTTTTTTTATTTGAACAGATCATGAAGGAGGGCGGTCGCTCAAAGGGTTTCGGTTTCGTCTGCTTCACCACCGTGGAAGAGGCCAACAAGGCCGTGCAGGAGATGAACGGCAAGGTGGTGGGCAGTAAACCCCTGTACGTGGCTATGGCCCAGCGCAAGGAGGACCGCCGCAACGCCATGGCCAACCAGATGATGCAGCGCTTTGTCCCGCCGCCCTTCCGTCCCCAGGGTCCGCAAATGTTCCCACCGGCCGGGATGGCGGGTATTGCCCCGCAGTTTATGTATCCCAACATGCAGCAGCGCGGCTTCTTCCCACCGGCCGGCCAGATGGGCGCCATGGGGCAGATGATGCAACGGCCGCAGCAGGCGCGCTGGATGGGTCCGCGACCCCAGCAGGCCGGGCAGGCGGCCTTTGGGCAGCAGATGCAGGGCGGGCCGCAAGGCGGACAGGGATACCGGCCGCCACGTGCCGGGATGCGGCCCATGGGACCGGCGCAGCCGCGCACGGTGGGACCGCCCGGGGTTGGCATGCAACAACAGCCGCAGCGTGTTCCAGGTACAAAGTTGACAACTGACTGTCTATACTGCGTAGTATCAAAACGTAAAGTTTTCTGCTTCGTCGTTAGTAGCGCACGATCGATTCGTTCACGTGAATGGTTTAGTACCATTTATTAAAAGATTTTAGAGAGTTTGTAAGGTTTTTGACTTTATGATGGAAGTATCTCTATTACTGAATTTTGGTAAAAATTGTTGACGACTTTTCCCAACGCGTTGCCGCAAGGTTTGACACGTTGTGGAATGAATCAGCCAAGCGGAGCTGTATCCTGGTACAGTGTATTCCATTAGCTGGGCGTCATAGATTAATCCGGTCCCCGATTGTCGTTAGGCAACCGGTGTGGATAGGGGAAATTCATATTCCTGTTTCTTTGTGTAGCGCTTTTGGTGCTATGACCACTGAGAAAGACCATGGAAGTTACAAAACTTGATGAAATTTGATTTTGTTTGAGTAGGTCCAGTCATGCAGCAGCAAGGTGTCCAGCGTCCGCAGAACGGCCTGCCCCAACAGGCCGGCGGTATGCCACAGCAGATGCGCACCGGAGCACCACCGTTTGTCCGTGCTGGTGGTCAGCCTATGGGGGGAGCGCGTGGACCGGCGCCTGGTCAGCAGATGCCCGCAGCGGTCAGTTTATGTTTTTTGCTTGATTTATCCAAGTTTTGTCGTTTCAGTTAATTATTTTGAAATATTTAAATATTTTTTTCAATTTAATGCTGAAGTAGTATTTCTTGTGAGTAAATTTTGATTAATATTCTTAATCGCATTTTAAAATATTTAAATTATCGATAGTTTAAGTGTTTCGCTGAGAAGGTTGTGAAATGTGTAAATTTGAACACACATAGTGGGTAAAATGTGGATTTTTTTATGGAATTGTTTAGTCGTTTGTATGGTTTTCTTACGAGATGAGAGTATTAGGTCAACTGTTTTATGTTGTCGTCTATCTCGAATTATGTGTTCCAAATATTACTCAATAAAAACGTGAATTTTTGTCGGTAGTTTGAAAGAATATGGTTAGATTTTGTGTAATTGAACAAAAAATTTATTTGTTAGAAATTGCACATATTTGACCCTGATAATTCGTCTACAGAATGCCAACTCGGTGATCGATCCATCGGCCCTGGCCAAGGCCAGTATCAACGACCAAAAGCAGATGCTGGGTGAGAAGCTCTTCCCGGTCATTCAGAAGCTGTATCCCGACATGGCCGGCAAAGTGACCGGAATGCTGTTGGAGATTGACAATGCCGAGTTGCTGATGTTGTTGGATTCGCCCGAACAGCTGAAAAACCGGGTACGTACGGTATAATCGCGAAATTATGGAATGAACGACATTATTCCCGGTCATGTTGCCGCAAGGTTTGACGTGATCGGGGGGATCGGTGTAGAGGACCCGGTGATATGCCGGGATAATCCTGACCGAATGTCGCAGAAGAACCGCTGTCCCCGTTGTTATGACGGTGTGGACCCGGCTAGCAACCCATATTCCTGTTTCGCGCTGTAATTTGTTCTTATGGGACGGTGATCAGTGGGAAAGACCATGGGAGGCACATTTCATCACTAGTCATTTATCAAATAATTATTCATTTTGATAATTCACACTTGTGATCAATCAGATAATTTTAAATTTTAACAATAATTGGATATAATAATATTTAACTTCTGGTATTTATTTCATGATTTATTTTTTATTAAAAATATTTTTTTTTTCTGTTTTTTTTTCGTTTTCGATACGGTTTATCTGATTGTTTTCTGAAAACTTTTATGACATATATCTGAATGTTTTTTTCATTAATTTTATGGGAAAGATATTTTAGTGTGCGAATGTAAACGTCCAAGTGGTTTTTCTTGATGTAAAATTAATCGAATGAATTTTTTCTGATTTTGTTGTGTTGTGTTTAGTTTCATTACTTGTGCTGTGTGTTAATAATACTTTGATGTAATTGAAAAGTGACTGCAGTTTTCAGTGACGATAAGTTATCGTTTGTTTTTTGAAGGTGGACGAAGCGGTGACCGTACTGAAGAGCCATTTGGCTGGAGCCCCGGGTGGCGGTCCGGCCGGAGTCAAGACAGAGGGCGCCAAGTAGGAGGGAAGATCGTGGAGAACGGAGTTTAAAGGAAGTGTTGGCTGTTTTCAAAAAAAGGAATCTTTTCGCTTTCTAAACACTAAAAAAATTCATTCTCGATGGTCTTGTTTATTTCTTTCATAAACTTTCATAAATACGCCTCGACCCAAGAAGATCAAGATGTGAGACACTGTTTCGAACATGGTTTCGATGTCATGCAGGATTCGGTTTGTTTCGATAATAAATTTGCTCGCTTGCATTTGGAGTATACGAGTCTTTGCGGTAACGTTTGGAAAAGCGCTTTGGAAAGTGGAAAGCAACACACAACACTTCCAGCCGTTCAGTTAGACAGATGATTTTATTTACAAAGCTCGCTTATGCAATAGTCTGACAAGATCGTCGATATAACGCATTGAATCAAGAACGAACTGAACTAGTGTATCTGGTGATTAAGTATTCGTTTTCAGTTGAAAGTTTGAAACTTTATTGCGCTTTGCGTTAATATTATTATCATGTAGTGGCTACACGACTGCCGAAACACGTAAAAAAGTGCAACATCGTTAGTAAATATTTACTGTTCTATGTCGAGCGATGCCAAACGAAATTCTGCAAATAAAGCTGCGTCAAACAAAGCAACCAGGTACTATCCCACAAAACTAATGCTAAAACTTAACTTTTTTTGTGACATAGGAGTGTTTAATTGATTTGCGTGTTGACCATGTAACATCCGGCAGTCTGTGACTGCTTTACTAGGTGCGCAAAGTGTGTTTCGCTCTACGTTAATACTAAATGTAAAAGGTCACCGCACATGCATCCTGAATTATTGACGGGCGTTTCGAAAGATAGCAGACAGCAAAAAGGAACAATGGTTTCCCAAGTGTTATTAACTCGGCAGGTATTAAATGGATACACTTAACAAATCCAACTGTGTATATATATACTGAAACGCGAACATTTAGGAACACGAAACACGACTGTCAGAACAACAGACAACGTTAAAACCAGGAAGACAATTTAACCTCCTGTAACCTTACAAAAAGCATACCGTCCAGCTAAAGCACCAGAACTCTGACCAGAAACTAGCGGATTACTTATATCACAATCTCGGAAATCAAAAAAACACATACGTGGGGAGAAGGAGAACACAACAATCTAACTACTCTTTAGTTGTCCGTCGGCGATTGGTTTTGGCGGTGGTGAGCGATGTCTGACTTTTGGTTTTATTCCCGGGTGGTTTGCTGGAGGTGGGCGTCTTGGGGACGCCGCCGTTCTGCACCGGTTTCATGGGGGCTTTGCGGGCGGCCGGTTGGGCGGGGAGGCTGCTGCGGGCGGGGGTTTTGGGGTGGAAGGGGAGGAGCTGGGCGGGGCGGACGAAGACGCCGTGTTTTGGGGGGCAGGTGAAATGACGCTTACCGTCCACGCTGCCGTCGTTTTTCCCTGTGTAATAGGAAGATTTGTATGTACTTACGACTGCTGAAACGAAAACTTGATAGTGTTACTTACCATGAGAACCATCCAATGCCACGCCGATCCACTGACCATCACCCAAGCTTGTCGCTCCGATAAATCGGACCACACCGGGATGGTTGCCACGAACCAGGATGATCTTCTTCCCCAGTGTTATCCAGTCGGTGTCAACGGGAACTTCGTTCAGGGATTCTATAACATCAACTTTTATAATTATTATGACAGTTCAGTCAACACGATGGCACGATGTATAATACAGACAGTATACGGTACTGTCGACACATGTTTACCGTAAACTACAACATTCCCTGATGCTGTACATTGTAACGTATACGGTACCATTCAAGTACAGTACTTCTGTACACAATTGCTATCGAACACTAGCAAATGCCGACTTGGATAGTGGGTCATCATTGACCGTATTGCTAACGGCATTCGAGGAATAACGTATCCGCACAACGACCGGTTTTTTTACGCCGATCGACTCACTAACCTTTGGAAGTGGTCATCTCGACCGAATACTGCGGCAACACCCCATCCCTATCCTCCTCCACCGCATCCCTCTTCATCTCCTCCTCATTCTCCTTCTCGGGCACCTCCTCCACCTCCTTCTCCTCAACCTTCCCCTCGACAATCTCCTCCACCTTTCCCTCTTCCACCTCCTCCCGCACCGGCTCCCTATACCCGGAATCAATATCCGGCGACACATTCGAGCTACGGATACTCCCGTCATCCGACACGGACGACTGGGTGTTGGTCTGCGAGCCGATGCCACTCGAAATGCCGCTCAAACTCGAGCTGTTCTGCATGGCATTCTTGATCAACGGGGAGTGGTTGAGGGCGTCGGTTTCCAGGGAGGTGTGGGAGTGGAGACTGTGGCTGCTGTCGAACAGCGTCTCGGGGATGGTGTGGATCGGGGAGAGGTGCTCCCGGTCGGGGAGCTCGTTGGGCTGCTCTTCGACCACCGGCATCATGCGGTTGACGAATTTTAAAGGGGTTGCTATTGGAGTGCCGATTTCGTGGGGGGAGTTGGGTGCTAAACGTTTTGAACGATATATTGATCACATTGTCGTTAAAATCGTCATCCGTTGTAATTAGTCAAATGTTAACGGAGTAACTTTACAGTCACAAATTAATGTATTTTTAATATAAAAATTAATACTTAAAAATGTATTAGTAATAAAATATTTTTTCAATTAAATTTTGTATGGAAATAAATTAACGTTAAAGCCCTAGAAGTTATTAAACGTTTTTATAAAACGCGGAATCCATACGTAAGTGCTTTTGAAAGGAGTAACTTTAAAATCACAAATCAAAGTAATTTTTTTAAATTTAAAAATCAATATTAAAAAATGTATTATTAATAAATGTTTTTTTTAATTAAATTTTTTTAGGTACGTAAATTAACATTAAAGCACTAGAAGTTATTAAATGTTTTTATAAAAACCGGAATCCATATGTAAGTGATTTTCAAAAGAACACATTATTATGCCTTCCAACAATAGCAACAAGTCCACCGAAAGAAAACGGATGAGTATTATCAAACAGACAAGGCTACGAAGGTCACACATACATAGACTGCCCACCACCGGTCGAATGTTAAGGAATGTTGGACGACCTGTGTAACAATTAGTCAAATATAGACCCACCACCAAATCAACGTACATCTACCCAGTTAGAAAAAATCTACCTCTGAACGTTTTACGATCTGGTTTCGGTTCCGATTGTCCATCGGTTATATCAGTCACGCTGGTGTCCAGTGAGGGCCGTAAATCCCGGAAACTGGTTATCACATCGTGCGATCGGGCGAACTACGAATAAGATCAGGGTTATCTGTGTAACATGCAATAACTGTTAATGTTTTTTTGTTTTTTTTTAAATTTAATTAAATTAAATTTTAATTTTAATTTTAATTAAAATTGAATTGAAATTTTTTTGTTTTTATTTTTTTTTAAAGACATTTCTGGTTAGATACGCGGACAATCAGTTTTTTACTCTCTTTTGCGATTAACGCATAGTATACGCATCTGTACTCACGTTTCCTCCAATACTGGTAGGTACACTGGCCGTTTTTCTCAACGGTTTTCCAAGTCGTTGCAGTTGCTCCTTGATCTTCAGTTCCTGCCGGTCACGCTCACGTTTCAACAGCATTTCCACACTGAGGACGTTGCGTAGGTAGAGATCAATGTACGACTCCCCGTCGATGCTTCCGCTGCCGGGATCGGCCGCGGCGGCCAACAAGGCCAGTTGCTCGCGATTCTCCGATTCCTCCGATGCCTACAACATCCAGACTGGGCTTATGAATGCCAAAAACCTGAACTGAATTTCGTAGGGTTTTCTTGGTTTCACGGAACTAGGTTGCTTGCTTTCTGTGCTAGTAAAGATTTTACTTGTTTCTTCTGTCTCTGTTTCGTTACAAAACCGTCACTTTTCATCTTATTTCAGTGACAATTAGTAGTTTTCAGTGACCGGTCGAGAGCCCAGAATTCTAGATTTCATTGAATACACCTGTAATCTCTCTTGCATGCTTTCGCGCAATCGAAACGTCTTAATTATCAATAATTTTTCATACTAATATTTTTAAATATTTTTATTTTTTAAATATTTTTACAAAAATAAATAATATTGTTTTAAATAAACGCATTATAATATTATTAAAATGTTTTTATTTTAAAACTATTTATCGTTAATATAGTAATCGACTTAATGTGTTCTGTCTCCGTTAACACGTTTCGCCATACCTTTGGCAGACTCGACACGATCTGATAAGTGACCCCGGTGAAGGAAGCCATTTTCCCGTTGACCGCGAGGGTCAGGACGTTCTTGAACATACTGAACATGGAGGCCCGCTTCTTGACAATCTTAACGCAGATACGTTTGCGCAGCACCAGATCCAGCGGTGCCGGATGGGTCAGTCGCACGACGGCACGCACAATGAGGTAAACGTACTTGTGGGGCGGGGTTAGGCAGTTCAGGGCCGGTGAGTCGTGACGGGAGAAATCCCAGGAAAATGTCGCTTCCGCCTGCAAGAAACAACTGTATTTCCATGTTCCGTGACTAACACCTAACACAGTTGACTTTGGTAATGTACTGTATAATATGATGTACGATTACATTAATTACATGATTTTAGTATTATCAATTATATGATTATATGATTCATGATTTATATTATATGATATTAGTATTATTATATGATTTTAGTCTTAGTATTATTCACATCAATTGTTTGATTTTAGTATTATCGTTCAACTACGACCCAGGTTGATTTATCGTAATAGTTTAGCTTGCGTTTTGCATGGAAATGGAATGCAAACTAAAGTAACGTAAAGGACCGACAGAAAAACAGCTCAATTTCTGCCGTAAACGACTGGATCTTTACGGTAGTCTAATCGGTCAATGTGTGTCCTTTGTCCATATTTTACGGTTTCTTCCTGCATCTAAATGTGTACACTGTCGCAAACTGTACAGAATATATCAAAAAAATATTCAAAAACATACCCAAAAAAATTATAAAAGATATTTCAAAAAGTTAACTACGCATGCCCTCGCAGTGTCGTTTTTATTCACGTTACGGTGTGCATTACGAATTTTTCCTGTATTGTGTGCACGCTGTCGCAAACTGTACAGAAGATATTAAAAATATAAAAAAAATTAATAAAAATATTTCAAAAGTTAATTGCGCATACCCTCGCACTGTCGTTCTTATACAGCGGCAGCTCCAGCATGGTGTTGCTGTTCTCTTTGAGGAGTTTAGTGAAGGCGCCCACCACCAGATACTGATCATTCAACGGTGTACACGTCCGCACATCATCCGGCTGCAGATCCATGTACAACACGGGCAGATGCATCTCCATGCCCTCCACCGGCGGGGTCTGGGCCGGCGCCCCGGGGATCCCACTGTCCGGCGACGGCACATGCACGGAGCTTAGTTCCTGGGTGTAGGTTAGGAACTGATCGTGCAGATTCTTCTCCCGCTCAACATCACTCTCGCTTTTCGCTACACAACAGTAAAATCCCATGTTATTGAATATCGAAGCATCATAGTAAAAAACACAAGCATAAAAGCTGCCATCAAGAAAATTTTCTTTTTCTGATAGATTACTGTAAAAATTTGTACTTTCTTAGCAGATCACTATAAAAATCTGTGTTTTAAAAAAAAATAATAATAATAAAATAATTATAAAAAATAAAATAAAAGATAAAAATTTTAATAAAGTTTTAATAAAAATTTTTTGTGGCTTGCTTAACAAACTTTAACCTAATGTCTGCGTTTCAACATATCTATCTCTACGACTGCAAGATATACAAATACATACAAAACTGCGTCACTTACCTCTTTTCTCAGCCAACTTGGCCATTTCTTCATGTAAATGATCCCGCCGCTTCTCCAGCGCCGCCTCCCACTTGCTGCGTAGCATCCGCAGATCATCCTCCTGATACGAGTCCAGTCCCCGCTGCTGCAGAAGATCCCGCTCATCGATACTGCCAATCGAAGCGCTGACAATGGAGAACACATCCACCGGTAGGAAACCGCCTTTGGGTGCCGGCGTGACCTTTATATGGACATGACGCTGCTGACCGGGACGCAGCTGGTACACACCGCCCGTCTGCACCTTCCGGCTCTCACTGATATCCACATCAACGGGCGAGTACTTTCCCTGGTCGTTCAGTTCGCGGATCTCGACGAACATGTCTAGTTTGCGGCTGACTTCGCTCCAGCTACAAAGTACGATATGAAAGGTCACCATAACAGCCTCAATGTTCATAATCTGATAATCCATTTATTGTACACCTGTGTATAGAATAAAGCGACTTTTCGTTCAGCATCTTTGTTTCTAATAAAATAAAATATAATATAATATAATATAATATAATAAAATATAATAAATATAACAAAATAAAATAATAAAATAAAATAAATATACCTATGTATAGAATAAAGCGACACTTTTCGTCCAGAACCTCTGTTCCTTATAAAGCATGCGAATACTTACTGATCAGCGATGCTCTTCGTTTTAAAATCCAGCTTATTCACTTCCCACTCCGGATCGGTGCCGGCATGTTTATGCCCCCAGACTTGGATCGACAACGAGCCATCTTGGCAGAAATCCAGGAAATCATCGGTCAAAGGAACAGTATGATCCTAAAAACCAACCCAAATGAAAAACCCGTTGAGAATGTAACAAAAATCACATACATTTTGGAAATTAAAGCGCAATGCAGCGCCGTCCTTGCTTTTCGTGTGGTGTCGTCGGATACTCAATGTAGGCACCACAACGGGATCCCGCTCACTCCAGAAGATGTACTGACAGAAGACAAAGTTGGCGAAGGCCGGCGGGAGTCCGGTCGCCTCGATAATGGAAATCTACGTGACAAAAAATAGAGAAAATATTCACAACATGTTCGTCGTAATCAGGAGCATGTCAGCTATATCCCCATCAGTAAATGGTAGGGAAACTCACCCGGCAGGTCACTTCATTGCGCCGGTAGCCGCGCCGTCCTTCAGACTCACTCTCCGACTCGTCATCTTCATCCCAGTCTTCATTGTCACTATCCTCATCCTCTTCGTCACTTTCCATACCGGCATCCCCTTCGCGGTCCTCCATACTCAGATCCCCGCCCACACGAGCGATTTCAACGTGCAAGCGTCCCACAATCTTCAAAAACAGACATTTATCAGTCAATTTGTGTTGAAACTCGTTCAACGGAACTAATGCTTGCGAAAATATGATCAAGCTTTAAAGTTCACGTAAAAGGTCGCCAGAGAGGTGGCATTCATCCAGATCCTATTTTTCACATATTTACCGTATAAAAAGACCCAATACTACGCATCATATCCTCAAAAGGGGCGTTTTGTCAATTGATTTCATTTTTCGTATGCTCTTGTAATTTCGTGTAATATTGTTACGTACGTCGAAAAATCTACACAAACTCTTTGCAGCTTACACCAAGGAATAGTATTTAATGGTCGGCATGTTGAGAAACTCGTCCTTACCTCGCCTTGTTGGGAAATAATCGGCACATGACAATCCAACGCCACATTATGAAACAACACCGACATGAAGACATTGGCCACACCGATCAAGTTATGATTCTCTTCGTGCTCGTAAAAGGGATCAATATCCAGGGGCGTCACGAACTGATCATCCTGTGAATCATACAAAAAGAAAACCCATTTCCCCACCAATCCAATCACATAAACTGTTGTCCAGTCATCACGCTTACAGGATATCCGACACTGGGGATTTCCGGACCGCGCCATAAATTATACAACTCCCGCATGTCGATCAGCTTATTCTGCAGCTTACCCACCGACCAGATCTGGTTGGGCTGGTGTTTGCGCTTGACGACGATGGCCGCCTCACTGAGACTGGAGTAGATCTGTAATCGGGTGAAGGAATGGGTCGTTACAGTCGGGTTTTATGGGTGTGCGTTTTTTGCAAAGTGCCGCTCGTGTCACATTAAAAAAGTTTCCCTTAATGGAATATTCAATTGATTGCCCATAACTTGATGAATGTTTGTAGTTGTAAAATGTCTTTTCTCATGTTGAAAGTTTGGAAAGCATCAGACTAATCAACGTACTTCGATGTTTCATTTTTTCTCTGTCTTATTGTAGTAAATTTGTTTTGTCGGCGTACAGCATTTACAAACGTTTTATATCAAAATCGACGCTTTTCTAACCAAGTTTAAATTTGCCTTTTACTTGAAATTAATCCAGTCAAATCTATTAATGTTGTTAAATTCATGATTAAGATATAAATTTACAACACTAAAAGGAAATTACAATGAAATTCGGCTAATTTATAGTCTTTTATTTATAGTACAAAAGCACTCACTTTTCGATTGGGAGTCAGGTTATTGACGGGAATCTGCAGTGTGACCTGGAAGTCGGTATCCTTGCCCAGTTCTTTGGACAAGTAGCGGGCCTCCTGGACGAAAGTGTTGGCGCGAATCACCTCGGATTTCAGCTGGGCTAGACACTTGTTAAACCATTCTTCCCTGCAACATGTTCACTGTGTTTAAGCAGTTTCACCATAAAAAAACGATCAGTCTCAATTAGATAACTAGATCATACACTTCGGAGGTGATTACAGAGAGCCTTTTTTTCTGTTCAGTGTGTGTATCGAAAACTCGTAGAAGAGGGGCTTTACACTGCCCGATACACTTTGCTTCAAGGAACCAAAAAACAGAAACTTAATCCGTAATATTATACAACTTTTTTCGGAAAAAAATCTTGCAGTTATTTTAGCTAAAATCCAAGCCCTTTCAATACAAATATGAAAAAAATTCTCTCTAATATACAAACATGAGTACCGCTAAAGATACATCAAACTAGCACTTTACGAAGTAAACAAATGATTACACATACCGTTCATGATTCCACACTTCATATCGGGGTGTTCCGGCATAAGAGGGTGTGGTCACCCCAGAGAGGTTCCATCCGGACCGGTTCATATTCTGCGTTGATCCATACAGCCCGTAGCCGGGTGTACTGACCGGTGTACTGGCCATGGAAGTGGTGCTACGGTACTGCTCCTGCTCACGCAGTTGTTTTTCATATCGCTGACTCTGGGCCAGTAACGCACCTGCAATGTCCGTTAAACTTGAATTGTTTTCAAAAAATTTAACAAAAGTATAACAAAAAACACAACTTTTACTATTTTGTCTTAATGGTTTTGTTTTTTGCTCAGTAATTACAATTACTGAAAGAAAACACCGGATGAAATATGAAACAAATAAAGAGCTAAGGTGTCGAAATGTGCAAGAAAGGACATACGCTGCTTTTCCTCATGGTACTGTGATTCCAGAGCATGGAACAAGGAAGCTGTCGCCGGATCGCTCATCTTGTTGCGGAACAGCTCTTCTCGAGCCGATTCGAAGTTGACCGGTTCTTCTGGTGTGGAACCGGAATCTAAACATTAGGATTGATGAAAAACTGATTGAACACTTTTAACGTTTTATGGAACTTCATGATCAAGTGCTAGTGAATGCACATGTATCTAACTTAGATAGAAACTCATTCATGAAACTTCCCATTAACGTCATCAGAACAGAAAACTCATGATTTATCACAAAGGGCATTTGAGAATTACCTCATCATGCGGTTGTTTCTTAAAAATATACTTTAGTTGGAAAGGCAATAAAGATTTTGATCCATGAACGAACAAATTCGATTAATCGTTTGGATTATTCAGAGTCGAAATTTTTAAAAAAGCAATAAAATTCTCTACATTATATAATTGCAGTTGAAAAAGCTTCCAAAATTTTCATAAATTTTCATAAATCAATAAAACATTGAGACACATTCCAAATCGGGAACACTGTACCAAATCAGCAGCCAAAAAATTGATACTTCAAGTACTTGTCTAATTACGACCCCGACTCACTTTGTTCGGTTTTCGGGCAGTTCACCCGGAAGAAATGATTATTCCCAAACACCAGACGATCCCGATTAAACAGCCGGGTCTGGAATGCAATCTCCACTCCGTTCACACACGTCCTAAAGAAAACAAAAGATGTGTTTTTACATGTACCAATGGTTCGCAGAAAAAGTTTTGTAAGTGGTTGATTAACCAGTTTCAACGTTGTCTCAAAGCTACCGTAACTGCAAAGTAACAAAAATCGCAGTGTAGTGGCTTTTAAAAATGCTGAACCGGAAACTCTGACGGCGAGAAAAATGATAATCAAACATTCAAAATTTAATGAGTCTCTTGGATTTTTTCGTTTGTACGAGTGTAAAAAAATCGTAAACTTTAATCGTAAAATTTTCATAACAAAAACAAAAAGGAAAAAAAAGAAAAAAAAAGAAAAAAAAAGAAAAAAAGAAAAAAAAAGAGAAAAAAGAAGCCATAAATATCATGCACATACTTGGCATCATCCAAGGGGACAACATGCAGCTCCTGGTTCTCAATCAGCAAAACGGCATGCTGAGGCCGAATACCGATCCCACTCAGCTGGATGTCCTGCTGTTCATCCGCTTCCGGTCGACCCACGGAATTCACGTCCTGTAAAACGGATTGGACAAGTGTGCACTTGACAACATTGACATCGGGGCGATTTGAAGGGAAATTGTCACGACAGTCAAGTGGCGGTTCATGTGCTAATTTTTTTGCACAAGGATCAACGGGAAATGGTCAAAGGATTTAAGAGGATCAGTTGGCACTTTTGACAATTTACATCATATAAGTATTGTCTTACATTCACGTATTTTTTAATCACCGGATTTATGATAACGCGCAATGGAAGATTGCAAAAAAACAAAATAATTTCTTTAAAAACTTGATAAGAAATAAATCAGATCAAAGTTTTACCGGGAAAATTGCGCAACTCTACCAATTATTTTATTTTTCATTGACAACTACATAGTTATCATCAAAGCGCCGAGGTTAACCGGTGCTACTAAAGTGCCGGTTTTTATGATAAAAAAAAACAAATAAAGCGTTCAAAATAATTCAAAATATTAATTCTTTTTTAAATCAACTAGGCTGTCGATTATTCTGGCGAAAAATTGAGGAATCAAGAAACACAATCAAATGGATGCCTGAAAGTTTGTACCTATCCCTGGACAACTCATGCAGCATGCAACATTTGTTAAGGAAATTCATAGCTTTTTTAATCGCTGAAATATATTACGATGTTACTGTAATGATAAACAAGAAATACAAGAGAAACTTAAACGAAATCACAGCACTTACTTTGAGATAGTACACCAGATTCTCGTTGAGTGACGGGTCATCGTTGAGGTTGACAAGATAATAGCGGCCCTGTTCAACTTTGATACCGGA